>ARYC01007468.1:0-12376 GCA_000711775.1 Oxytricha trifallax
AGACAATAAGAGAGAAAATAAGTCTTTGCAAGGCGTAGTCGGTATGTTTACATATATTTACGTGATCATAGTGATGCATGTGATGCAACATTTGTATTATTTTTCCCTTTTCTTGAATTAGGGTTTTAGATACTTCTACACTTTATCAAACCGCACAATAATATTCTAATTGTTCTATTTCTAAAATGTTCATTAGCTTATAGAGAAAAATGTTCTTTAAAGCTTAAGTTTTAAACATGAATTTCAAGGCTTTGACAATGTTTCGGCTAAAATGAATTGCTTGAACTTAATTAAATTTAATTTCTCTACATTCTTTTATCTTTGATTTTCCATTTTTGCCGACGAGATGCTGCTCAATTTTCTCAAAACGAGATTTAAGAAGTTATTGGAAATAGAAAATTAAAATCTTTTAAATTTTTAATATTTATACTTCTTTCTTTCAGTATCTATTTTTAATTAGAGCTAGTAAACGAATTCTAATAAATTTAGAGAAGAAAGATTGAAATGCAAGATTATGAATAACCTCAATTTATCATATTCATTAAAGTAGTCTTATTTAAGCTTTGTAAAATATATATATAAAAAAGATCCCTCTCCCCTTAACGGAAAGTTTTTCTTCAAGTTAAAATCAATGCTTAGTAGTGGTTAAAAATATCAAATCAAACTTGATCTCTAGAGATAAGTGAATTTTAAATATAAAGGCTCCTACCATACACTTAACGAAGAGAGAATTGTTTATTTCTGCTACTATTCTTATGATAAAATGTCATTTTTGCTTAAACGAATGATGGAAGATGAAATTCTTCTTTTGCAAGTTTAATGCAACACACTTTTATAACAGGATTATATCTGTAAATGTAATCCGCTAAGTTGACTCGATTTATTAGATAAGAATTAAAAAAAAAAATAAAGCGCATGCCCCAACACAAACTATAGGAGAGTTAATATTGAAAAGATATTAAATCAAGGAAGATCAAAAGAATGGAATCTCTGCTTAATTCATTTTTGCATGTTAATATTGATAAAATCTAGCAATGCGAGAAATTTCTTTAATAAACGGACTAGGCATTATTGGCGGTCAATGACTATGATTATCAACACTATTCTGGCTTTATTCAAACTTAGATAAAACCAGTTAATCTAATAAGGGTTGAAAGAGCACATGAAGCTCGAAAGATCGTTCTATAGTAAAATTTAATCTTGCCTTGCTTATGATGAAAGAAATTCGTGAAGGACGGATCTCTTAGAAAAGCTGAAGCAGAGGAATTCCATTCATTTCCAAAATAAGCGAACCAACAAGAAATTGTTATGCACTATTCAAGAAAGCACTTAGAAATTTGATTTGAGATGATTAATAGGCAGAGCAATATAGACAATAAGAGAGAAAATAAGTCTTTGCAAGGCGTAGACGGTATGTTACATATATTTAAGTGATCATAGAGATGCATGTGATGCAACATTTGTATTATTTTCCCTTTTCTTGAATTTGGGCTTTAAATACTTTTGACACTTTATCAAATGACACAATAAAATTCTAATTGTTCTATTTCTAAAATGTTCATTAGCTTATAGAGAAAAATGTTCTTTAAAGCTTAAGTTTTAAACATGCATTTCAAGGCTTTGACAATGTTTCGGCTAAAATGAATTGCTTGAACTTAATTAAATTTAAATTCTCTACATTCTTTTATCTTTGAATTTCCATTTTTGCCGACGAGATGCTGCTCAACTTTCTCATAACGAGATTTAAGAAGTTTTTGGAAATAGAAAATTAAAATTATTAAAATTTTTAATATTTATACTTCTTTCTTTCAAAATCTATTTTAAATTAGAGCTAGTAAACAAATATTATAAATTTAGAGAAGAAAGATTGAAATGTAAGATTATGAATAACCTCAATTATCATATTCATTAAAGTAGTCTTCCTTAAGCTTTGTAAAATATATATAAAAAAGATCTCACTCCCCTTATCGGAAAGTTTTACTTCATATAAAAATCATTGCTTAGAAGTGGCTAAGAATATTAAATCAAACTTGATCTCTAGAGATAAGTGAAATTATAATTATCATATGAAATGCATCTACGCATACACATAACAAAGAGAGAATATTTATTGTTGTGCTTACTATCTTATGATAAAATGTCATTTTTGCTTAAACGAATGATGGAAGATGAAATTCTTCTTTTGCAAGTTTAATGCAACACACTTTTATAACAGGATTATATCTGTAAATGTAATCCGCTAAGTTGACTCGATTTATTAGATAAGAATTAAAAAAAAAAATAAAGCGCATGCCCCAACACAAACTATAGGAGAGTTAATATTGAAAAGATATTAAATCAAGGAAGATCAAAAGAATGGAATCTCTGCTTAATTCATTTTTGCATGTTAATATTGATAAATGAGCAGTTTCTTTAATAACGACTAGCATATTGCGTCCAATGACTTGATTTCACACACTGGCTTATCAAACTTCAGATAAACATTAATCTAATAAGGGTTGAAAGAGCACATGAAGCTCGAAAGATCGTTCTATAGTAAAATTTAATCTTGCCTTGCTTATGATGAAAGAAATTCGTGAAGGACGGATCTTTTAGGCAAGCTGAAGCAGAGGAATTCCATTCATTTCCAAAATAAGCGAACCAACAAGAAATTGTTGTGCACTATTCAAGAAAGCACTTAGAAACTTGATTTGAGATGATTAATAGGGCGAGGAATATAGACAATAATAGAGAAAATAAGTCTTTGCAAGCCGTAGTCGGTATGTTACATATATTTACGTGATCATAGTGATGCATGTGATGCAACATTTGTATTATTTTTCCCTTTTCTTGAATTAGGGTTTTAGATACTTCTACACTTTATCAAACCGCACAATAATATTCTAATTGTTCTATTTCTAAAATGTTCATTAGCTTATAGAGAAAAATGTTCTTTAAAGCTTAAGTTTTAAACATGAATTTCAAGGCTTTGACAATGTTTCGGCTAAAATGAATTGCTTGAACTTAATTAAATTTAATTTCTCTACATTCTTTTATCTTTGATTTTCCATTTTTGCCGACGAGATGCTGCTCAATTTTCTCAAAACGAGATTTAAGAAGTTATTGGAAATAGAAAATTAAAATCTTTTAAATTTTTAATATTTATACTTCTTTCTTTCAGTATCTATTTTTAATTAGAGCTAGTAAACGAATTCTAATAAATTTAGAGAAGAAAGATTGAAATGCAAGATTATGAATAACCTCAATTTATCATATTCATTAAAGTAGTCTTATTTAAGCTTTGTAAAATATATATATAAAAAAGATCCCTCTCCCCTTAACGGAAAGTTTTTCTTCAAGTTAAAATCAATGCTTAGTAGTGGTTAAAAATATCAAATCAAACTTGATCTCTAGAGATAAGTGAAATTACACTTATCTCGGGCGCCTACCATACAATTAACAAAGAGAGAATAATTTATTTGTGCTTACAATTCTTATGATAAAATGTCATTTTTGCTTAAACGAATGATGGAAGATGAAATTCTTCTTTTGCAAGTTTAATGCAACACACTTTTATAACAGGATTATATCTGTAAATGTAATCCGCTAAGTTGACTCGATTTATTAGATAAGAATTAAAAAAAAAAATAAAGCGCATGCCCCAACACAAACTATAGGAGAGTTAATATTGAAAAGATATTAAATCAAGGAAGATCAAAAGAATGGAATCTCTGCTTAATTCATTTTTGCATGTTAATATTGATAAATGAGCAGTTTCTTTAATAACGACTAGCATATTGCGTCCAATGACTTGATTTCACACACTGGCTTATCAAACTTCAGATAAACATTAATCTAATAAGGGTTGAAAGAGCACATGAAGCTCGAAAGATCGTTCTATAGTAAAATTTAATCTTGCCTTGCTTATGATGAAAGAAATTCGTGAAGGACGGATCTCTTAGAAAAGCTGAAGCAGAGGAATTCCATTCATTTCCAAAATAAGCGAACCAACAAGAAATTGTTATGCACTATTCAAGAAAGCACTTAGAAATTTGATTTGAGATGATTAATAGGGCGAGGAATATAGACAATAAGAGAGAAAATAAGTCTTGCAAGCCGTAGTCGTATGTACATATATTTACGTGATCATAGTGATGCATGTGATGCAACATTTGTATTATTTTTCCCTTTTCTTGAATTAGGGTTTTAGATACTTCTACACTTTATCAAACCGCACAATAATATTCTAATTGTTCTATTTCTAAAATGTTCATTAGCTTATAGAGAAAAATGTTCTTTAAAGCTTAAGTTTTAAACATGAATTTCAAGGCTTTGACAATGTTTCGGCTAAAATGAATTGCTTGAACTTAATTAAATTTAATTTTATACTTCTTATATCATTGATTTTCCATTTTTGCCGACGAGATGCTGGCATTTCCTAAAACGAGATTTAAAGTTATTGGAAATAGAAAATTAAAATCATTTAAATTTTTAATATTTATACTTCTTTCTTTCAGTATCTATTTTTAATTAGAACTAGTAAACGAATTCTAATAAATTTAGAGAAGAAAGATTGAAATGCAAGATTATGAATAACCTCAATTTATCATATTCATTAAAGTAGTCTTATTTAAGCTTTGTAAAATATATATATAAAAAAGATCCCTCTCCCCTTAACGGAAAGTTTTTCTTCAAGTTAAAATCAATGCTTAGTAGTGGTTAAAAATATCAAATCAAACTTGATCTCTAGAGATAAGTAAAAGTAACTTATTCGGACAAACATACAATTACAAGAAAGAATATATTAGTTGTGCTGCCATTCTTATGATAAAATGTCATTTTTGCTTAAACGAATGATGGAAGATGAAATTCTTCTTTTGCAAGTTTAATGCAACACACTTTTATAACAGGATTATATCTGTAAATGTAATCCGCTAAGTTGACTCGATTTATTAGATAAGAATTAAAAAAAAAAATAAAGCGCATGCCCCAACACAAACTATAGGAGAGTTAATATTGAAAAGATATTAAATCAAGGAAGATCAAAAGAATGGAATCTCTGCTTAATTCATTTTTGCATGTTAATATTGATAAATGAGCAGTTTCTTTAATAACGCTAGCATATTGCGTCCAATGACTTGATTTCACACACTGGCTTATCAAACTTCAGATAAAATCATAAATCTAAAAAGGTGAAAAAGCACATGAAGCTCGAAAGATCGTTCTATAGTAAAATTTAATCTTGCCTTGCTTATGATGAAAGAAATTCGTGAAGGACGGATCTCTTAGAAAAGCTGAAGCAGAGGAATTCCATTCATTTCCAAAATAAGCGAACCAACAAGAAATTGTTATGCACTATTCAAGAAAGCACTTAGAAATTTGATTTGAGATGATTAATAGGGCGAGGAATATAGACAATAAGAGAGAAAATAAGTCTTTGCAAGCCGTAGTCGGTATGTTACATATATTTACGTGATCATAGTGATGCATGTGATGCAACATTTGTATTATTTTTCCCTTTTCTTGAATTAGGGTTTTAGATACTTCTACACTTTATCAAACCGCACAATAATATTCTAATTGTTCTATTTCTAAAATGTTCATTAGCTTATAGAGAAAAATGTTCTTTAAAGCTTAAGTTTTAAACATGAATTTCAAGGCTTTGACAATGTTTCGGCTAAAATGAATTGCTTGAACTTAATTAAATTTAATTTCTCTACATTCTTTTATCTTTGATTTTTCCATTTTTGCCGACGAGATGAGGCTCAATTTTCTCAAAACGAGATTTAAGAAGTTATTGGAAATAGAAAATTAAAATTTTTTAAATTTTTAATATTTATACTTCTTTCTTCAGTATCTATTTTTAATTAGAGCTAGTAAACGAATTCTAATAAATTTAGAGAAGAAAGATTGAAATGCAAGATTATGAATAACCTCAATTTATCATATTCATTAAAGTAGTCTTATTTAAGCTTTGTAAAATATATATATAAAAAAGATCCCTCTCCCCTTAACGGAAAGTTTTTCTTCAAGTTAAAATCAATGCTTAGTAGTGGTTAAAAATATCAAATCAAACTTGATCTCTAGAGATAAGTGAATTTTAAATATAAAGGCGCTTACCATACACTTAACGAAGAGAGATTATTTTTTATTTTGTGCTACTATTCTTATGATAAAATGTCATTTTTGCTTAAACGAATGATGGAAGATGAAATTCTTCTTTTGCAAGTTTAATGCAACACACTTTTATAACAGGATTATATCTGTAAATGTAATCCGCTAAGTTGACTCGATTTATTAGATAAGAATTAAAAAAAAAAATAAAGCGCATGCCCCAACACAAACTATAGGAGAGTTAATATTGAAAAGATATTAAATCAAGGAAGATCAAAAGAATGGAATCTCTGCTTAATTCATTTTTGCATGTTAATATTGATAAATGAGCAGTTTTAATAACGACTAGCATATTGCGTCCAATGACTTGATTTCACACACTGGCTTATCAAACTTCAGATAAACATTAATCTAATAAGGGTTGAAAGAGCACATGAAGCTCGAAAGATCGTTCTATAGTAAAATTTAATCTTGCCTTGCTTATGATGAAAGAAATTCGTGAAGGACGGATCTCTTAGAAAAGCTGAAGCAGAGGAATTCCATTCATTTCCAAAATAAGCGAACCAACAAGAAATTGTTATGCACTATTCAAGAAAGCACTTAGAAATTTGATTTGAGATGATTAATAGGGCGAGGAATATAGACAATAAGAGAGAAAATAAGTCTTTGCAAGCCGTAGTCGGTATGTTACATATATTTACGTGATCATAGTGATGCATGTGATGCAACATTTGTATTATTTTTCCCTTTTCTTGAATTAGGGTTTTAGATACTTCTACACTTTATCAAACCGCACAATAATATTCTAATTGTTCTATTTCTAAAATGTTCATTAGCTTATAGAGAAAAATGTTCTTTAAAGCTTAAGTTTTAAACATGAATTTCAAGGCTTTGACAATGTTTCGGCTAAAATGAATTGCTTGAACTTAATTAAATTTAAATTCTCTACATTCTTTTATCTTTGAATTTCCATTTTTGCCGACGAGATGCTGCTCAACTTTCTCATAACGAGATTTAAGAAGTTTTTGGAAATAGAAAATTAAAATTATTAAAATTTTTAATATTTATACTTCTTTCTTTCAAAATCTATTTTAAATTAGAGCTAGTAAACAAATATTATAAATTTAGAGAAGAAAGATTGAAATGTAAGATTATGAATAACCTCAATTATCATATTCATTAAAGTAGTCTTCCTTAAGCTTTGTAAAATATATATAAAAAAGATCTCACTCCCCTTATCGGAAAGTTTTACTTCATATAAAAATCATTGCTTAGAAGTGGCTAAGAATATTAAATCAAACTTGATCTCTAGAGATAAGTGAAATTTTAAATATAAAGGAGTCTACCATACAATTATCAATGAAATAATATTTTATTTGTGCTGCCATTCTTTTGACAAAATGCCTGTATTTGCTAAAACGAATGATTGAAAATGTAATTCTTCTTTTGCAAGTTTAATGGCAACACCTTTTATAAAGGATTAATAAAACCCCAATGCTGTTATTTACAAGATTTGGGTGACGATATAAATTAATAAAGATAGATTAAATTATTATTAATATTTGGTAGCTTTAGCAATTAATTAGAGGGTCCTGTAGTAGTAGTAGTAGTAGTAGTAGTAGTAGTAGTAGTAGTAGTGTCTATTCTACTAAAGCTACCAAAATGACGAGATCTCCCATTTAATTATTATAAATCCTCCAACCCCTATAATATTACTTTAGAATCTCTAACTACGCCACGAATCCAACATATGAACCTACTGCTCCTCAATTCTAACGCCCCGCTCAGCCAGCAAGGACAACCCATAGCTGCTGGAGGACCCCTCAGAGGATCTGCTGCTTGACCATCTTGAGTTTGACAACCCCTGCTAACAAAGACATCTTTCAAACAGCGCCTAAACATTCTCATTAGCAACATTCAGATGGCAAACAGAAGTCATGGGAATCTCTGACACGTGGTGAGTAGCATTCTCGGCACGCGCTCCACGCTCTCCTATTCGACCTAGTGGACGAGGCTTTGGATAGGGTTTGTAGTATTGAGAAGGAAGATGGCGGCCGCCATATTGGATGTTCTCATGATAATTCGACGCACCACCAAACCATGGGTGACTTCTTGGATCCCACCACGGATGTCACAGCACCTATATCAAGGTAAGATTCGAGCCTTTGTTTTTCACACCATATGTAGGGAAGGAGCACAACGTAACCTATTACCCAAGCTAAGCGATCAAGTGGCGAGTCCCAGCAATTTTCTCAAGAATGCCTGACGTCCAGAAACCGTTGGCTAAGAACCGCCAAGCCATTTAAGCCATTGAATGTCTGGATGGGAGTCGTATATTGAGCAATAGCTGAGCCCCACTAATCACTAAGAAAACAAATAAACAACATTTAAAGAAGCGATTGCAACAGCGCCTTAACTGTCACCATGGCTGCCATAGTTGGCCGTACCTATTAAAAGTGAAGCTAAGTGGAATAGCATTCCATGGGTGCCCTGGCCTCAACTATATCGCTCTTGTGCAAAAGCACTAAACTCTAATGCCTTCCGCTAAGCGAAATCTCTATTGCTCTAGTGCAAAAGCTATTTGCCTGCAATACTTTCTAAATCAGGATTCTTGGCACCCTGCTCTCTAGCTGTGCTACTAGTCTCTTTGGCGGCTGGGCTGGTGAAAGATTACCCTTGGGGGATTGAGAAAAATACCTTAAGAGACACAACAAATTTCAGAATTTTTGAATATTCCTCTATGATATCGTCATGTGCCAATGAAGTTGACTCCTTATCTCGAAAATGGTAACAGCTGGCTGTGCAGAGATTTGTCAGTCACTAGAACAAATCATGAGCTCTCGATTGAGGTACTACTCAGCTAAAGATCATTCTCAAAAAAGGTCCAAATTGCCTGCAACACGGTATGTAAAAATCACCAACAGAAAATCCTGATGAGAAAAGTTCATAAAATCTTCTAATTCAACGAGCTTGAAAGGGCATTGAGGAGTGACCTGGGTGTAGCGACCAAGATACTGGAGCTGAAAGCTGGACTTGACAATGAGAAGGTGCTGCCATTTACCAGGGATTACCTCAGAGGAATCGACGAGGAATACCACAAAGAAGCAGGATTAGCTTTCACCTGGGCCAGCTTGAAGGCAAAGTCTGCGCGCAAGTGGTTGTATGAGCAGGAGTTCCAGAAGACTGTGGAGAGAGACCTAACCAAGCAGGGCGTCAAGTATTCCTAAAACGATGTCAAGAAGCAGGTGGGAGAGCTCATGAAGAAGAGATAAGAAATCGTGCTAAAGAGATTCACTAAGGACCTGGCCATGCTCATGCAGAGCTCCCCCCACATCCCCACTCAGTTCCTGCAGATATTCAAGGCCGCCATCACCTAGGACACCGTGGATTCGTTGATGAAGGAAGCATTAAAATTCAGACCAAAGGATGGAGAATGCAAAGAAATCAAGGACCTGGACCGGGAGAGGCAAGATCAACTAAAAACTTTGAGAGAGAGATTGAGAAAATTGTGAAGTGAAATAAATGATATTAGGTTAAGAGTAAATTGTATTTTGATTAAATTCTATCGTTTACTAAAATTTGTAAATAATAGCTTTGGGGTTTTATCTGTAAATGTAATCCGCTAAGTTGACTCGATTTATTAGATAAGAATTAAAAAAAAAAAATAAAGCGCATGCCCAACACAAACTATAGGAGAGTTAACATTGAAAAGATATTAAATCAAGGAAGATCAAAAGAATGGAATCTCTGCTTAATTCATTTTTGCATGTTAATATTGATAAATGAGCAGTTTCTTTAATAACGACTAGCATATTGCGTCCAATGACTTGATTTCACACACTGGCTTATCAAACTTCAGATAAACATTAATCTAATAAGGGTTGAAAGAGCACATGAAGCTCGAAAGATCGTTCTATAGTAAAATTTAATCTTGCCTTGCTTATGATGAAAGAAATTCGTGAAGGACGGATCTCTTAGAAAAGCTGAAGCAGAGGAATTCCATTCATTTCCAAAATAAGCGAACCAACAAGAAATTGTTATGCACTATTCAAGAAAGCACTTAGAAATTTGATTTGAGATGATTAATAGGGCGAGGAATATAGACAATAAGAGAGAAAATAAGTCTTGCAAGCCGTAGTCGGTATGTTACATATATTTACGTGATCATAGTGATGCATGTGATGCAACATTTGTATTATTTTTCCCTTTTCTTGAATTAGGGTTTTAGATACTTCTACACTTTATCAAACCGCACAATAATATTCTAATTGTTCTATTTCTAAAATGTTCATTAGCTTATAGAGAAAAATGTTCTTTAAAGCTTAAGTTTTAAACATGAATTTCAAGGCTTTGACAATGTTTCGGCTAAAATGAATTGCTTGAACTTAATTAAATTTAATTTCTCTACATTCTTTTATCTTTGATTTCCATTTTTGCCGACGAGATGAGGCTCAATTTTCTCAAAACGAGATTTAAGAAGTTATTGGAAATAGAAAATTAAAATTTTTTAAATTTTTAATATTTATACTTCTTTTTCAGTATCTATTTTTAATTAGAACTAGTAAACGAATTCTAATAAATTTAGAGAAGAAAGATTGAAATGCAAGATTATGAATAACCTCAATTTATCATATTCATTAAAGTAGTCTTATTTAAGCTTTGTAAAATATATATATAAAAAAGATCCCTCTCCCCTTAACGGAAAGTTTTTCTTCAAGTTAAAATCAATGCTTAGTAGTGGTTAAAAATATCAAATCAAACTTGATCTCTAGAGATAAGTGAAATTACACTTATCTCGGAGTCTACCATACACTTAACAAAGAAATAATATATTATTTGTGCTGCCATTCTTTTGACAAAATGAAATGTCATTTTTGCTTAAACGAATGATGGAAGATGAAATTCTTCTTTTGCAAGTTTAATGCAACACACTTTTATAACAGGATTATATCTGTAAATGTAATCCGCTAAGTTGACTCGATTTATTAGATAAGAATTAAAAAAAAAAATAAAGCGCATGCCCCAACACAAACTATAGGAGAGTTAATATTGAAAAGATATTAAATCAAGGAAGATCAAAAGAATGGAATCTCTGCTTAATTCATTTTTGCATGTTAATATTGATAAATGAGCAGTTTCTTTAATAACGACTAGCATATTGCGTCCAATGACTTGATTTCACACACTGGCTTATCAAACTTCAGATAAACATTAATCTAATAAGGGTTGAAAGAGCACATGAAGCTCGAAAGATCGTTCTATAGTAAAATTTAATCTTGCCTTGCTTATGATGAAAGAAATTCGTGAAGGACGGATCTCTTAGAAAAGCTGAAGCAGAGGAATTCCATTCATTTCCAAAATAAGCGAACCAACAAGAAATTGTTATGCACTATTCAAGAAAGCACTTAGAAATTTGATTTGAGATGATTAATAGGGCGAGGAATATAGACAATAAGAGAGAAAATAAGTCTTTGCAAGCCGTAGTCGGTATGTTACATATATTTACGTGATCATAGTGATGCATGTGATGCAACATTTGTATTATTTTTCCCTTTTCTTGAATTAGGGTTTTAGATACTTCTACACTTTATCAAACCGCACAATAATATTCTAATTGTTCTATTTCTAAAATGTTCATTAGCTTATAGAGAAAAATGTTCTTTAAAGCTTAAGTTTTAAACATGAATTTCAAGGCTTTGACAATGTTTCGGCTAAAATGAATTGCTTGAACTTAATTAAATTTAATTTCTCTACATTCTTTTATCTTTGATTTTCCATTTTTGCCGACGAGATGCTGCTCAATTTTCTCAAAACGAGATTTAAGAAGTTATTGGAAATAGAAAATTAAAATCTTTTAAATTTTTAATATTTATACTTCTTTCTTTCAGTATCTATTTTTAATTAGAGCTAGTAAACGAATTCTAATAAATTTAGAGAAGAAAGATTGAAATGCAAGATTATGAATAACCTCAATTTATCATATTCATTAAAGTAGTCTTATTTAAGCTTTGTAAAATATATATATAAAAAAGATCCCTCTCCCCTTAACGGAAAGTTTTTCTTCAAGTTAAAATCAATGCTTAGTAGTGGTTAAAAATATCAAATCAAACTTGATCTCTAGAGATAAGTGAAATTACACTTATAAGGAGTCTACCATACACTTAACAAAGAAATAATATATTATTTGTGCTGCCATTCTTTTGACAAAATGTTTGCTTTTGATAAAACGAATGATTGAAAATTAAATTCTTCTTTTGCAAGTTTAACGGAACACACTTTTATA
>ARYC01007470.1:0-10961 GCA_000711775.1 Oxytricha trifallax
GCATTCTTCATTAAGCTTTGCAAAGTATAGAAGGAAACGAATATCTCGTTAATATAATGAAAATCTGTTTTGAAAGATCCTTAATGGAAAGTTAAACTTAAAGTAGAGATCTAGTTGTTCAAAATATTAAATGAAACTTAATCATCTAGATTCTAGTGAGAGAAATTTACATTCTATAAACAATCCCATTCGATAGGCAACTCAAGTTAATAATTTTTAACTTCGAGTAAATTAATGCAACACACTTTTATAACAGTCTAAGATATAACTTTGTTACCGGCGGATGAGATAATTTGCACCTGGATGGAAATTCAAGAAATACTTAAATAAACTGTAATAAGCATATTCTATAATCAAGAGTATAGTCAAAAGCGAATAGACATTTAAATCAATACAGTTTAAATGAATAAAGTCTCTTTCAAGAGAGTGAAAAATGAATAACTAAAAAGGCTTATTTCCGCTTTTCTGCATGATTATATTGATATAAGCAGCTTCTAAATGCAAAGCCATTATTGATTTAAATATAAATGGGATTTTTCTTAATCCACAGATATCTAACTATTTTCCATCATATAAAGGGTTAAGAGTGCAACAATTTTAGATCTTCCAAGAATGAGCTTCTTATTTTATCTTCTCTTACTATGAGATGTCTGATCTAAGCGAGAGGCGAGCTAAATAAGCTAACATTTATTTTTTTAAAAATATGTCTTCGACAAGAAATCGCCAAAGCACTAGTCAGTGAAGCACTTTGAAAGCTTTAATCTATATTAACAATAATAATAATAATAATAATAAAAATAAAGGTGAGCAATTTATAAATAGAGAGAGAGAGAGATACAGGAAAACTTTGTTTCATAAGTAGATAGTAGACAAATTACAACAAAGATTCAAGTTTAGAGTGAGCCATTTCATTATTCATGATATTTATAAAGCATCTCTATAAATAATGCCTTCATAGAATTAAAAATTGTTCCATTACTAAAATCTCAACTTAGCAAATCGAGAATTATGTCTCTTTAGTAAGACAAATACGTTCAACGAAGCATTTCAAGACTTTGACTAAACTTCGGCTTAAATGAATTGCTGGAGGTGAATTGAATTTAGATTCTCTACATTATTTATTATTCGCATTTCCTTTTTTGCCGACGAGATGCATCTCAACTAACTCAAAAAAGAGATCTAAAAATGTATTGAAAATTAAAGAACGAATTTCTTAAAACCTTTATTTCTTTTTCACTAAACTTTAAATCCTTACTAGTTGTAACGAGTTTTGTGTTGAAAGGAAAACAACCAAACATACAAGATCATGTTGCCATTTTAATATGTGTTAATTAACGCATTCTACTTTAAGCTTTGCAAAGTATAGAAGGAAACGAATTTCTCGTTAATATAGAGATATTCTGTGAAAGATCCTTAATGAAAAGTTTTACAAAAAGTAGAAATCTAGAAGTTCAAAATTTTAAATGAAACATAAACTGTAACAAGCATATTCTATAATCGAGAGTAGAGTCAAAAGCGAAAAGACATTTAAATCAATGAAGTTTAAAAGAATTAAGTCTCTTTCAAGAGATTGAAATAGGAATAACGAAAAAGGCTTATTTCCCACCCTCATGTTAATATTGACATGAGCAGCTTTTTAATGGAAGGCCATTAGTGATTTAATTATAAATGGGATTTTTCAAAATCAAGATATCTATTTTCTATCTTATAAATTGTTCACAGAGAGAGAGAGAGAGATCTAAAATGAGGAAAACTTTGTTTCATAAAAAGAAAGAAGACAAATTACTATAAAGATAAAGTTAAAAATGAGTCATTTCAAATTTTATGATGCTTTGATAGCACACTATGAATAATGCCTTAATAGAATTCAAATTGTTCCGTTACTAAAATGTCAACTTAGCAAATCGAGAATTCTGTCTCTTTAGTAAAACGAATACTTACAACGAAGCGTTTCAAGCCTTTGACTAAGTTTCGTCTCAAATGAATTGCTGGAGGTTAATTAAATTTAGATTCTCTGCATTATTTATTCTTCGCATTTCCTTTTTTGCAGACGAGATGCATCTCAACTAACTCAAAAAAGAGATCTAAAAATGTATTGAAAATTAAAGAACGAATTTATAAAAGCCTTTATTTTTTTTTTCACTAAACTTTAAATCCTTACTAGTTGTAACGAGTTTTGTGTTGAAAGGAAAACAACCAAACATACAAGATCATGTTGCCATTTTAATATGTGTTAATTAACGCATTCTTCATTAAGCTTTGCAAAGTATAGAAGGAAACGAATATCTCGTTAATATAATGAAAATCTGTTTTGAAAGATCCTTAATGGAAAGTTAAACTTAAAGTAGAGATCTAGTTGTTCAAAATATTAAATGAAACTTAATCATCTAGATTCTAGTGAGAGAAATTTACATTCTATAAACAATCCCATTCGATAGGCAACTCAAGTTAATAATTTTTAACTTCGAGTAAATTAATGCAACACACTTTTATAACAGTCTAAGATATAACTTTGTTACCGGCGGATGAGATAATTTGCACCTGGATGGAAATTCAAGAAATACTTAAATAAACTGTAATAAGCATATTCTATAATCAAGAGTATAGTCAAAAGCGAATAGACATTTAAATCAATACAGTTTAAATGAATAAAGTCTCTTTCAAGAGAGTGAAAAATGAATAACTAAAAAGGCTTATTTCCGCTTTTCTGCATGATTATATTGATATAAGCAGCTTCTAAATGCAAAGCCATTATTGATTTAAATATAAATGGGATTTTTCTTAATCCACAGATATCTAACTATTTTCCATCATATAAAGGGTTAAGAGTGCAACAATTTTAGATCTTCCAAGAATGAGCTTCTTATTTTATCTTCTCTTACTATGAGATGTCTGATCTAAGCGAGAGGCGAGCTAAATAAGCTAACATTTATTTTTTTAAAAATATGTCTTCGACAAGAAATCGCCAAAGCACTAGTCAGTGAAGCACTTTGAAAGCTTTAATCTATATTAACAATAATAATAATAATAATAATAAAAATAAAGGTGAGCAATTTATAAATAGAGAGAGAGAGAGATACAGGAAAACTTTGTTTCATAAGTAGATAGTAGACAAATTACAACAAAGATTCAAGTTTAGAGTGAGCCATTTCATTATTCATGATATTTATAAAGCATCTCTATAAATAATGCCTTCATAGAATTAAAATTGTTCCATTACTAAAATCTCAACTTAGCAAATCGAGAATTATGTCTCTTTAGTAAGACGAATACTTTTAACGAAGAATTTCAAGACTTTGACTAAACTTCGGCTCAAATGAATTGCTGGAAGTGAATTAAATTTAGATTCTCTACATTATTTATTATTCGCATTTCCTTTGTTGCCGACGAGATGCATCTCAATTATCTTAAAATAGAGATCATAATATGTATTGGAAATTAAAGAACGGATTTCTTAAAACCTTTATTTCTCTCTGTTCAGTAAACTTTTAAATCCTTACTAGTTGTAACGAGCTTTGTGTTGAAAGGAAAACAATCAGACATGCATACAAGATCATGTTGGCATTTTTATATATGTTAATTAACGCATTTTTCATTAAGCTTTGCAAAGTATAGAAGGAAACGAATATCTCGTTAATATAATGAAGATCAGTTTTGAAAGATCCTTAATGGAAAGTTAATCTTAAAGTAGAGATCTAGTTGTTCAAAATATTAAATGAAACTTAATCATCTAGAGACAAGTGAGAAAAATTTACATTCTATAAACAATCCCATTGGATAGGAAGTACAAGTTAATAATTTTTAACTTCGAGTAAATTAATGCAACACACTTTTATAACAGTTTAAAATATATCTATGTTATCGGCGGTTAAGATAATTCGCTCATTGAAATTCAAGAAATACTTAAATAAACTGTAACAAGCATATTCTATAATTGAGAGTATAGTCAAAAGCGAATAGACATTTAAATCAATGCAGTTTAAAAGTATTAAGTCTCTTTCAAGAGAGTGAAAAAGGAATAACGAAAAGACATATTTCGGCTCTCCAAGTTAATATTGATATAAGCAGCTTCTTAAATGAAGGCCATTAGTGATGGGAGTTTTAAAAGTCCAGATATCTATTTCTATCTTATAAATGGTTCATAGAGAGATGGGGAGAAAAACTTTGCTTCAAAAGTATATAGTAGGCAAATTACTACAAAGATTCAAGTTTAGAGTGAGCCATTTCATTATTCATGATATTTATAAAGCATCTCTATAAATAATGCCTTCATAGAATTAAAATTGTTCCATTACTAAAATCTCAACTTAGCAAATCGAGAATTATGTCTCTTTAGTAAGACGAATACTTTTAACGAAGAATTTCAAGACTTTGACTAAACTTCGGCTCAAATGAATTGCTGGAAGTGAATTAAATTTAGATTCTCTACATTATTTATTATTCGCATTTCCTTTGTTGCCGACGAGATGCATCTCAATTATCTTAAAATAGAGATCATAATATGTATTGGAAATTAAAGAACGGATTTCTTAAAACCTTTATTTCTCTCTGTTCAGTAAACTTTTAAATCCTTACTAGTTGTAACGAGCTTTGTGTTGAAAGGAAAACAATCAGACATGCATACAAGATCATGTTGGCATTTTTATATATGTTAATTAACGCATTTTTCATTAAGCTTTGCAAAGTATAGAAGGAAACGAATATCTCGTTAATATAATGAAGATCAGTTTTGAAAGATCCTTAATGGAAAGTTAATCTTAAAGTAGAGATCTAGTTGTTCAAAATATTAAATGAAACTTAATCATCTAGAGACAAGTGAGAAAAATTTACATTCTATAAACAATCCCATTGGATAGGAAGTACAAGTTAATAATTTTTAACTTCGAGTAAATTAATGCAACACACTTTTATAACAGTTTAAAATATATCTATGTTATCGGCGGTTAAGATAATTCGCTCATTGAAATTCAAGAAATACTTAAATAAACTGTAACAAGCATATTCTATAATTGAGAGTATAGTCAAAAGCGAATAGACATTTAAATCAATGCAGTTTAAAAGTATTAAGTCTCTTTCAAGAGAGTGAAAAAGGAATAACGAAAAGACATATTTCGGCTCTCCAAGTTAATATTGATATAAGCAGCTTCTTAAATGAAGGCCATTAGTGATGGAGTTTTAAAAGTCCAGATATCTATTTCTATCTTATAAATGGTTCATAGAGAGATGGGGAGAAAAACTTTGCTTCAAAAGTATATAGTAGGCAAATTACTACAAAGATTCAAGTTTAGAGTGAGCCATTTCATTATTCATGATATTTATAAAGCATCTCTATAAATAATGCCTTCATAGAATTAAAATTGTTCCATTACTAAAATCTCAACTTAGCAAATCGAGAATTATGTCTCTTTAGTAAGACGAATACTTTTAACGAAGAATTTCAAGACTTTGACTAAACTTCGGCTCAAATGAATTGCTGGAAGTGAATTAAATTTAGATTCTCTACATTATTTATTATTCGCATTTCCTTTGTTGCCGACGAGATGCATCTCAATTATCTTAAAATAGAGATCATAATATGTATTGGAAATTAAAGAACGGATTTCTTAAAACCTTTATTTCTCTCTGTTCAGTAAACTTTTAAATCCTTACTAGTTGTAACGAGCTTTGTGTTGAAAGGAAAACAATCAGACATGCATACAAGATCATGTTGGCATTTTTATATATGTTAATTAACGCATTTTTCATTAAGCTTTGCAAAGTATAGAAGGAAACGAATATCTCGTTAATATAATGAAGATCAGTTTTGAAAGATCCTTAATGGAAAGTTAATCTTAAAGTAGAGATCTAGTTGTTCAAAATATTAAATGAAACTTAATCATCTAGAGACAAGTGAGAAAAATTTACATTCTATAAACAATCCCATTGGATAGGAAGTACAAGTTAATAATTTTTAACTTCGAGTAAATTAATGCAACACACTTTTATAACAGTTTAAAATATATCTATGTTATCGGCGGTTAAGATAATTCGCTCATTGAAATTCAAGAAATACTTAAATAAACTGTAACAAGCATATTCTATAATTGAGAGTATAGTCAAAAGCGAATAGACATTTAAATCAATGCAGTTTAAAAGTATTAAGTCTCTTTCAAGAGAGTGAAAAAGGAATAACGAAAAGACATATTTCGGCTCTCCAAGTTAATATTGATATAAGCAGCTTCTTAAATGAAGGCCATTAGTGATGGGAGTTTTAAAAGTCCAGATATCTATTTCTATCTTATAAATGGTTCATAGAGAGATGGGGAGAAAAACTTTGCTTCAAAAGTATATAGTAGGCAAATTACTACAAAGATTCAAGTTTAGAGTGAGCCATTTCATTATTCATGATATTTATAAAGCATCTCTATAAATAATGCCTTCATAGAATTAAAATTTTCCATTACTAAAATCTCAACTTAGCAAATCGAGAATTATGTCTCTTTAGTAAGACAAATACGTTCAACGAAGAATTTCAAGACTTTGACTAAACTTCGGCTCAAATGAATTGCTGGAAGTGAATTAAATTTAGATTCTCTACATTATTTATTATTCGCATTTCCTTTTTTGCCGACGAGATGCATCTCAACTACTCAAAAAAGAGATCTAAAAATGTATTGAAAATTAAAGAACGAATTTATAAAAACCTTTATTTCTTTCTTATCAAAACTTAAAATCCGTACTAGTTGCAACGAGTTTTGTGTTGAAAAGAAAACAACCAAACATACAAGATCATGATGCCATTTTAATATGTGTTAATTAACGCATTCTTCATTAAGCTTTGCAAAGTATAGAAGGAAACGAATTTCTCGTTAATATAGAGAAAATCTGTGAAAGATCCTTAATGAAAAGTTTAACAAAAAGTAGAAATCTAGAAGTTCAAAATATTAAATGAAACATAAACTGTAACAAGCATATTCTATAATCGAGAGTAGAGTCAAAAGCGAAAAGACATTTAAATCAAGGCAGTTCAAAGGAATTAAGTATCTCTCAAGAGAGTGAAAAAGGAATAACGAAAAAGGCTTATTTCCCACCCCATGTTAATATTGACATGAGCAGCTTCTTAAGGGAAGACCATTAGTGATTTAATTATAAATGGGATTTTTCAAAATAAAGATATCTATTTTCTATCGTATAAAAAGTTCACAGAGAGAGAGAGAGGAAAAATTTGCTTCAAATGTAGATAGTAGACAAATAACTATAAAGATTAAAGTTAAAAATGAGCCATTTCAAATTTTATGATGCTTTGAGAGCACACTATGAATAATGCCTTAATAGAATTCAAATTGTTCCGTAACTAAAATGCCAACTTAGCAAATCGAGAATTCTGTCTCTTTAGTAAAACGAATACTTACAACGAAGCATTTCAAGCCTTTGACTAAACTTCGGCTAAAATGAATTGCTGGAGGTTAATTAAATTTAGATTCTCTGCATTATTTATTCTTCGCATTTCCTTTTTTGCCGACGAGATGCATCTCAACTACTCAAAAAAGAGATCTAAATATGTATTGGAAATTACAGAACGAATTTCTTAAAACCTTTATTTCTTTCTTTTCAAAACTTAAAATCCGTACTAGTTGCAACGAGTTTTGTGTTGAAAAGAAAACAACCAAACATACAAGATCATGATGCCATTTTAATATGTGTTAATTAACGCATTCTTCATTAAGCTTTGCAAAGTATAGAAGGAAACGAATTTCTCGTTAATATAGAGAAAATTTGTGAAAGATCCTTAATTGAAAGTTTAACAAAAAGTAGAAATCTAGAAGTTCAAAATATTGAATGAAACATAAACTGTAACAAGCATATTCTATAATCGAGAGTAGAGTCAAAAGCGAAAAGACATTTAAATCAAGGCAGTTTAAAGGAATTAAGTATCTTTCAAGAGAGTGAAAAAGGATTATTGAAGAAGGCTTATTTCCGCTCTCCATGTTAATATTGATATGAGCAGCTTCTTAAGTGAAGACCATTAGTTGTTTAATTATAAATGGGATTTTTCAAAATATAGATATCTATTTTCTATCGTATAAAAAGTTAAGAGAGAGAGATAGAGAGAGGAAAAATTTTCTTCAAATGTAGATATTAGACAAATTACTATAAAGATTAAAGTTAAGAATGAGCCATTTCAAATTTTATGATGCTTTGAGAGCACACTATGAATAATGCCTTCATAGGATTCAAATTGTTCCGTAACTAAAATGCCAACTTAGCAAATCGAGAATTCTGTCTCTTTAGTAAGACGAATACTTTCAACGAAGCATTTCAAGCCTTTGACTAAACTTCGGCTAAAATGAATTGCTGGAGGTTAATTAAATTTAGATCCTCTGCATATTTATTCTTCGCATTTCCTTTTTCAGCCGACGAGATGCATCTCAACTACTCAAAAAAGAGATCTAAATATGTATTGGAAATTACAGAACGAATTTCTTAAAACCTTTATTTCTTTCTTTTCAAAACTTAAAATCCGTACTAGTTGCAACGAGTTTTGTGTTGAAAAGAAAACAACCAAACATACAAGATCATGATGCCATTTTAATATGTGTTAATTAACGCATTCTTCATTAAGCTTTGCAAAGTATAGAAGGAAACGAATTTCTCGTTAATATAGAGAAAATTTGTGAAAGATCCTTAATTGAAAGTTTAACAAAAAGTAGAAATCTAGAAGTTCAAAATATTGAATGAAACATAAACTGTAACAAGCATATTCTATAATCGAGAGTAGAGTCAAAAGCGAAAAGACATTTAAATCAAGGCAGTTTAAAGGAATTAAGTATCTTTCAAGAGAGTGAAAAAGGATTATTGAAGAAGGCTTATTTCCGCTCTCCATGTTAATATTGATATGAGCAGCTTCTTAAGTGAAGACCATTAGTTGTTTAATTATAAATGGGATTTTTCAAAATATAGATATCTATTTTCTATCGTATAAAAAGTTAAGAGAGAGAGATAGAGAGAGGAAAAATTTTCTTCAAATGTAGATATTAGACAAATTACTATAAAGATTAAAGTTAAGAATGAGCCATTTCAAATTTTATGATGCTTTGAGAGCACACTATGAATAATGCCTTCATAGGATTCAAATTGTTCCGTAACTAAAATGCCAACTTAGCAAATCGAGAATTCTGTCTCTTTAGTAAGACGAATACTTTCAACGAAGCATTTCAAGCCTTTGACTAAACTTCGGCTAAAATGATTTGCTGGAGGTTAATTAAATTTAGATTCTCTGCATTATTTATTCTGCGCATTTCCTTTTTGCCGACGAGATGCATCTCAACTACTCAAAAAAGAGATCTAAATATGTATTGGAAATTACAGAACGAATTTCTTAAAACCTTTATTTCTTTCTTTTCAAAACTTAAAATCCGTACTAGTTGCAACGAGTTTTGTGTTGAAAAGAAAACAACCAAACATACAAGATCATGATGCCATTTTAATATGTGTTAATTAACGCATTCTTCATTAAGCTTTGCAAAGTATAGAAGGAAACGAATTTCTCGTTAATATAGAGAAAATTTGTGAAAGATCCTTAATTGAAAGTTTAACAAAAAGTAGAAATCTAGAAGTTCAAAATATTGAATGAAACATAAACTGTAACAAGCATATTCTATAATCGAGAGTAGAGTCAAAAGCGAAAAGACATTTAAATCAAGGCAGTTTAAAGGAATTAAGTATCTTTCAAGAGAGTGAAAAAGGATTATTGAAGAAGGCTTATTTCCGCTCTCCATGTTAATATTGATATGAGCAGCTTCTTAAGTGAAGACCATTAGTTGTTTAATTATAAATGGGATTTTTCAAAATATAGATATCTATTTTCTATCGTATAAAAAGTTAAGAGAGAGAGATAGAGAGAGGAAAAATTTTCTTCAAATGTAGATATTAGACAAATTACTATAAAGATTAAAGTTAAGAATGAGCCATTTCAAATTTTATGATGCTTTGAGAGCACACTATGAATAATGCCTTCATAGGATTCAAATTGTTCCGTAACTAAAATGCCAACTTAGCAAATCGAGAATTCTGTCTCTTTAGTAAGACGAATACTTTCAACGAAGCATTTCAAGCCTTTGACTAAACTTCGGCTAAAATGATTTGCTGGAGGTTAATTAAATTTAGATTCTCTACATTATTTATTATTCGCATTTCCTTTTTTGCCGACGAGATGCATCTCAACTACTCAAAAAAGAGATCTAAATATGTATTGGAAATTACAGAACGAATTTCTTAAAACCTTTATTTCTTTCTTTTCAAAACTTAAAATCCGTACTAGTTGCAACGAGTTTTGTGTTGAAAAGAAAACAACCAAACATACAAGATCATGATGCCATTTTAATATGTGTTAATTAACGCATTCTTCATTAAGCTTTGCAAAGTATAGAAGGAAACGAATTTCTCGTTAATATAGAGAAAATTTGTGAAAGATCCTTAATTGAAAGTTTAACAAAAAGTAGAAATCTAGAAGTTCAAAATATTGAATGAAACATAAACTGTAACAAGCATATTCTATAATCGAGAGTAGAGTCAAAAGCGAAAAGACATTTAAATCAAGGCAGTTTAAAGGAATTAAGTATCTTTCAAGAGAGTGAAAAAGGATTATTGAAGAAGGCTTATTTCCGCTCTCCATGTTAATATTGATATGAGCAGCTTCTTAAGTGAAGACCATTAGTTGTTTAATTATAAATGGGATTTTTCAAAATATAGATATCTATTTTCTATCGTATAAAAAGTTAAGAGAGAGAGATAGAGAGAGGAAAAATTTTCTTCAAATGTAGATATTAGACAAATTACTATAAAGATTAAAGTTAAGAATGAGCCATTTCAAATTTTATGATGCTTTGAGAGCACACTATGAATAATGCCTTCATAGGATTCAAATTGTTCCGTAACTAAAATGCCAACTTAGCAAATCGAGAATTCTGTCTCTTTAGTAA
>ARYC01007471.1:0-38360 GCA_000711775.1 Oxytricha trifallax
TGCAAAAGCAAAGCTCATAGTAGTTGATGAGTATGCATACAAGGTGTATCCATTCAGTTATCTTATTAAGAACCAACAGTATTAGAACGAGTTTGCTATTGAATACATGGTACTTAGAGAGGCCTAAAGAAAAGACTGCAAGAATTTGCTTAAGCTAAATGGTGTTATTTTAAGTTATGGTTTCATCGCATTAAGGCTAAAGAAATTTGAGATGACTCTAAGAGACTACCTATATCACAATAGATACCCTGATGATTTAAACGATATACTCTCAGATATGATTCAGGGTGTTAAGGAGTTGCATGAACTTGGATATGTTCATAGAGATTTGAAGCCTGAAAACGTTATGCTAAATCTCTGCCCATTAGAAGTAGTGGTTATCGATTTCAATAGAGCTTTAAGATAGGAGATTGTCACTTTAGCACAGGTACTTGGTACTCCAGGTTACTTCCCAATAAAAGAGAAGTGGACTAATGGTTCTGTTTAATGGGATGTTTGGGCAGTAGCAGCAATAATATTAGAAAGAGACATGGAATGTATGTCTTGCTTTGGTACAAAGCATGAAAAATAATCAATAAGTTTGGCTCAGAAACATATAAAGTAAGAAGATGTCTGCTAAGAAATTAAAAGCATAGTAGAGATGATAATCGTGAGAGCTCCTAACTATCCTCGGTAAACATTAGATGACATACTTGACCCACTTGAGAGAGCAAGGTTCAAAAGATATAATAAAGACAAGCAGATAAAATTTGTATGATTTAAGTAAACTAAAATTCATTAAATAGTCATTAAATTAAGATAAAACCTGCATTTTGTCTACTAACCCCAATAAGACCCAAACTATACCCTACAAATCAAAGCACTTATAAACCTCACTAAGGGGTTTTGGGGTTTTGATTATAACTCCAATAGTAAAGTTTGTTTCAAACTACTAAAATTATCAATGAAGATTTATCAAAAAAATGATTTTGAATTTGATGACAGTTATTCTGTCACATAAAGGTAAAAAAACAAGGAAGATATAAATTCATATGATTCAGTCGAAAAATTAAAGATTCAAAGTCAGTTTACAATTAAGTAATTTCTTAGGACTTAAAAGTTTTTTTTTATCTTATTTGACTTTAAAATTTCCCGAGAAAAGTCCCATCTATTCTTATTATATTTATGCAATAAAAAATAAAAATTAATGTATAGTTCAAGAAAAAACTGCTCTACTTCTGAGTGTATTGGTATCCTAACTTTGAATAGGTATGAAAAGTAATCGATCAGTGGTAAAGAAAGAGGACATCAAGCTAAAACCATCATTAAATTTGGAACGCGTAAATCACCCTCTCATAAATTTATGAAAAATTTATAGAATTTAACCTGAGTAAAAGTAAAAACAAATAGCAAAATAAAGTTTCTACAAAGGCTTATGAAGATGCCATGAAAGTTAGATAGGTAACCCATTAACAAGAAGATTAGAAAAAAAAATCATGAAATAAATAAGGATAAAGATAAGAAAACGATGTCACTAGTAACCCAGCAGATGATAAAAATAAATTTGAAGATAAATAGAACATTAAAATTCCTAATACTAGAAAAGAAATCAGAATTGTGCAGAAAAAGTATTAATAAATCAGGTTTTAGATATATTTATTTATAAAATGCATATGCTTTAAAAGCCTTAATATAATTCGAAAATGACCAAATTTAATACACATTTGTTATTTATTAAATAATTCTTAGATTCATTTAAAACAGTCTATTTCCAAAAGGGAAAGGAAAATATCAAACTTTAGATACATAGAAATTTAAATTTAATACAAACAAACAAGTAATTCATTGAATTTAGTAACAACCATACTAAGCATCAAGTTAGTAGTAATGAATTAAGGGTTTATAAAATTTTTCAAAATCCTCCTCCACTTCAACAACCTTTTTTTCTTCGTCTTTGTCAGCATTTCCTTGAATGTTTTAAGTAATTGAATCTGATATTCTTATTTTAAAAAAATATTAATTGCATTAATTAAAAAGTCTTATTCAAAATCATTAAATTTTTTATATATTACTTAGAACTAAATCAGAAAAGATAGGCAAACTATCCCAAATAACCCTTTCTTTTTGCTATTGTACTATTATAGTTGGACTTTAGGATAACAAGGATGAACACCACTTCGCTTACTTTCAATTAATTAGCATAAGAATAAACAAACTTGATAAATAATTTAAATATTTTACTATTTATCTTGGCAAACTGGTTAATCCACTCTTTTACTCATCAGCAATATATTTCTTCAAGGTTTCTCTGCATCTGTTGATAAGCACTGATGTAGTACTCGTGGCAATTTTCCTTGTAATTTCATATATTTTGCGCTAAGACTATTGATCCAATAAATCATCTTATTCTGTTTAATCTTGCAATTCAATGTTGTCTCTAGAAGCCTAAGATTTTGGTGCTTGGTATCTGCATAAGTTAAACAAATTATTTTAGCAGAATTTTGAAAGAGAGTTACCGAAAGCACTACCAGTTGAAGAATTACTATCTAGATTTAATCTCTGACTGGAATATACAGAATTACATCCGTTATAAATTATGAAAAATTGGTTTATTGGAATTCTCTCATTTGCATCGCAGTTGGGCAACAAGCTATTTTTTATATTTCTTAGAAACTAATGAATTTAATAAATTAAGATTTATTTGAGATCAAGTTCATGACTTGTATATCTCTCAACCGCGATACCGACCCCCATAACCCTTTCCTGAATTAAATAGAATTTCCCCTTTAAAATGCCTAAACTTACATAAAAAATTAAATTGCTGATGGCCAAATTGATCTCATTCAAAACATCTCATTTTTAACATAATAATAAATATTACTATTATGAAAATTAGGATATTCTGTAGGAAGTTGATTTGGACATTATAAATATGATTTTCATATTAATAGAAGTTTTTTGAAGGGAGGGGGCTACAATCATAAGGCCAAGAAAGGTGATGGGGGTGTACCTTGGGGTTATAACATATCAAGGTCTTATGAAGACTTTACTACATCTTCAACCACAGCTTTGTTATGGTTTGCTACTCTTTCAGGGTTAAACAAAAGATTGTTCCTGGTTAAAAAAGGGTTTCACACGTTCCCAAACTAACTATTTTATTTCTAGGTCTTAATTTGTTGAGGGAATCATTTATTAATTGTAATAATAATTTGAAACATAACATTTATAAATCAACACATTTTTTTGAAAACTAATTTTGATATTTACAATTCTTTTTTAATATAATGTAAATTTTCATCAATTTATCATTTTGGTTAATTTATAAAAGATATGAATTTTTTCAAATTAGAAATAATTTATTTATTTTAATGTTTAAGAAGATTTGAATTTTAAATATTAGCAAATATGTTGGCATTAATTACGTTGTCTAGATTCTAAATTATTAAATAAATTGACAACAAGAATTCTTATAATCAATGTGAACTACGATAATTCGACTTGTCATCCTTAATTTAATTTAATTTATATATTGCTGGGTCAACTATAGAGTACTCCAGTTGCTCGAGAACATAATATCGTTTGATGTTATAAAATCGACACTAATGCTTTAATAATTGTTAGATCCCATGTTTTAAGTGAGCTTGGATTATAGGCCAGAGAACCAACCTCCAATGAATCCCCTTGCGACTGTTAAAACTGGGGTTGGGGAGGAGTTTTAAATAAGCTAACTTGGCTCCTTTTGTTAATCTTAAGTTGATTTATAGTGAGCAGTCATTCTTTATTTGAAGCTCTTGGGACTTATCAAGAATATAATTAATTCAGTTAATAATCAAAAGATGAAAATATAATAAATACTTTATTAATAATATATTCTACATTCTTTAATATTAATGATTAAGTTTAAGTAAGTAACTTTTCCTTGATAATTTGATTATTTTACATTAATCATTAAAAAGTATAATCCAAATTTTACACAATAAAACTGAATTCTAATAAAATTTAAATTATGAAATTTTTAATATCATCAAAATATGCATTTAATTAATAAATTAAACTTCAATGTGATTTATATGAAAATTTTAGAGTATAATATCTCATATGAATCTATTATTGATAAAATACGAAACAAATAGGTAAATCGACATAATTAGAAATACAGAGTTATAAAACCCAAATATTAACTGTCATTTTTTTTATATTATATAAATTAAATTTAATGTACATTTATTACTAATAAAATGGAAAATGCGATGAATGAAGTCAGGATCCTTGCATCAATAAATCATGTCAATGTCATAACATTTAAAGAAGCTTTCATTGAGCCTAAGACTCAATTATTATGGTAAGTTACAATAAAATTTAGCCACTATTTATCGAAAATTTTAAGTTACTAATTAATTTCAGTATAGTGATAGAGTAGGCTGACAACTGTGATTTATTTCAAAAGATTGCAGATCATTAGTAAAATGGCACATTTTTCAAGAGCACGAAATATGGAAGATATTCATTCAGGTAGTAAGGGGTTTGAGGGCAATGCATTATTTAAATGGGATGAACAGAGGCTTGAAATCTGCAAATGTGTTTATGAATAAAGATTTCATTGTGAACCTCTGAGATATGAATGTTTCAAAAGTTGCTAATCAGAAAGGTTTAAATTATACTTAAATTGGTACACCATACTATGCAAGCCCTGAAGTTTGGAAAGACGAACCTTATGATATTTAAAGTGATATTTGGTCATTAGGATGTGTACTGCATGAGATTATTGCATTAAAGCCACCATTTTAAGCAAATGACATGAATGGACTTTATAAGAAAGTAATAAGAGGATAAATACCAAAATTGCCAAAACATTATTCCACAGATTTATAAAATATAGTAAGAACATTGTTACAAGTGAATCCTACTAAAAGACCAACATGCTTACGATTAACCCAAATACCTTCATTTTAAAAACGATTTACTGAACTTTTTCCAGAGTTGGCAGATTAAGAAAAGCAAGAGATAAAAAACGAGTTACTCAAAACTATTAGGATACCTAAGAATATAATGTACCTTAGTAACAGATTACCTATGGCAAACTATGGAAACACTTTGAAAAGGTCTAATGTATTCAAAACCATGAATCGTAGCTTTAATCATAATAATAATAGGAATCACTATTAAAGTATCAATGGAATGCCATCAATTGAAAATGCTAGTAAAAGACAGTCTAGACATCACGATATAAACATTCGACATTCAGGTTTACCCTATCACATCTTAGTAAATTCTTAAAAGCTAAACATTATGCCTTATTAATCAGCAACTATTGACTCAAAAGACGATGATCTTTCCTTGTAACGAATCTAAATAAAAGAGTAGATTAAGTAAAGTAATAACTCTGTAAAATCCACGCTATTTCATAATGGTCTGCCTATAAATCACAAGTAAAAGAAATCTTCAAATTACGTTGATAGCATAGCAAGAATAGCTAATTTTTATGCCAAAAAATCTTAAAGTCCAATCCAAAGTCGAAAATGAAAGAATAAATTAGTAACAGCTTGGTACAAAGCTAGTTTAATAATAGTGTTAATCATGGGTAACTCTTTGAATGAAAGACATCACTCAGTTTCAATTTCTATGAGTAGCGTGAAATTGCCACATTTGCATAATAGGTCCAAAGAACACAATGAATCTATCATTTAACAAATGTTGAATTTTACAATCCCATTGAAAACAGAAACTAACAAAACACCTTAAAATAGTAGCCAAATCTCTACTCTAGCAGCAATAATACAAACTAAGCTTCTACTAAATTATTAAAAAGAAGCTTAAACCAAATTAATAACACTTAAAGTATTGAAGAGGTAAATCAGTAATAGCAACAATCTTATAACAATAGTAATATCAATTAGTAATATATTCATAATATCAAGAAGTAGAGATAGTACCTGCTAATGAACTAAAAGTAAAGCATTTAAAGTTCAATTTCAAGCAACATAAATTTAGATTCAAGTTAAAATAGTAATAAATGTACATTATATTTAATTTATATAATATAAAAAACATGACAGTTAATATTTGGGTTTTATAACTCTGTATTTCTAATTATGTCGATTTACCTATTTGTTTCGTATTTTATCAATAATATAATATTAAATATTTTAAGAATGAACTAATGTGCATAGAATACAGACCAACAGTATAGAACAAAGTCTATGACTCTTAGAAGGGTATATTAAAGCCATGCAAAACTCGTTATTGAATCTCAAATTAATTAGGCATTAAATCCTAACATAAAGTATAGGAAATATCTCTCTCAAAATATGATTAATGACTTTGCCACTCAGTATTATTAAATTTAATATACTTAAAGTTCTCCTAATAAATGCTTCTGAATGAGGTTCTTGGTAGTCATACTAAGTAAACTACAACAAATCTTCAAGTAAATTAAATGAGTTTAATCGTTTCTCTTTATTATATCGTTTAAACTCTCGACAATCTCAAATGTATTCTTTTCTTAATTCACTAACTAATGCGGTACTCCTATTCAAAATATAAATCTTATATGAAATAAAATGTTTTTAATTTGGAATTTTATTTAAGTTTCAAAGATGCTTAATAAAACAAAAAATATGTTTTCTTTATTTATTTTATCTTTATAAACAATTAAAAAATTGATAAAATTTTTATTCCCTAGAAGCCTTCACAATTCTCAGAGCATTTCATCATTCTTAAGAGCAATTAAAAGATTATTTGTGCATAATTAGGCAGAATTATTTGTAAGTAAGTGCCTCTGAATGCATTTTCAGTCAAATTATATTTGTGTATATTGGCTTTCTAAAAATTAAAACCCCAAAACCCCTTCAGTAGCTCAATTGAGTTCTTAATTGTTAAATTTTAACTTTTAAGCATACTTTATTATGGTTTATGTAGAGGTTTCATGTTTAGATGTTAGTAAATGTATTTTAAGCAATTTTTTAAAAAATAATTCACACAAACATAAGCTTAGAGTCAAGTGTAAGTTCTCTGAATTTTATCTTTCTAAGATGATCTCTGATTATTTCTATAGTAAATTAATTCTCTTAACTTTGCTTGATGATAATTGAGTATGAAAATTCTCATTGTTTATTTAATTTATATCGAGATATTATTTGATTTTTTTCTTTGAATCTTTTAACCTTTACAGCTAAAGTAATCGTTTCTTGGCATGTCGCTCTCTATTATTATTATTACTACTGCAGTTATCCCATTAATTGTCTCTTTTTCTCCAATCCTCTCTCTGGATAATATCCAGGAGTACCATATACATTACCTAATGAAGAGGCTTGCACTCTTTGAGCTCTGTTGAAATCGATGATTTAAACTCTAAGGGGTTGAAAATTCATAATGATGTTCTCTGGCTTTAAGACTTTATGAACATAGCCAAGCTTGTGAAGCTCTTAAATTCCCTCAACTATTTGCTGCAAAATTTAGCCAATTTATCTATGAGACCTATTGTCAAATAAGAATTCTCTAGAAAGTCATTTCTAGTCAGGGAAGCCTGAAGGATACATGACCTTTACCAAATAAAATAGCATCTAACTATATAATATGCTTCCACTCTTTAAACTTTTGACTGTTATTGAATATAATACTCATTAGTGAATTCCATTTAGAACTTGTAATCAGCAAGAAGTAATTGAAAGGATATATTTTGTAAGCATATTAGTCATCGTAATACCTCTTTTCTCAATTTTTTCCTCAAGAGTGAGGTAGCTTTCAACGCAAGAATTTTTGACAATAATTTTTAAGATAGGAATCTTCATCGCCTCAATTTTTACCATGATTTATTTAACTCAGAGACAGGAAAGTTCTTGAATGCTTTCTTCATTTTGACTTACTTCAATACCTCAACTCTAAGGGCTCAACAGGATTTTTCGATCTCTTTTTTATAGGAATCTTTTCCTGTAGGTTCATGAATAAAGACAAAACTTTGATTGTGCTTTTTCTTTAAGTGCACTTTGAGGTCTTCTCTTGTATGAGAATATGGCTTCTCGCAGAACTCACAGATATATTTACGAACCTTCATTTAATGCTTGAGATAAAACCTTATCATATCATTGTGTACATCTCTCTAGTGTCTCTTGTAAGTTGACTTGTAGAGGAAAACTTTATTACATTCTATGCATTAATAATCAACTTTAGTTTTTAATTATTAATGCTCTTTGGCGTTTTGTTAAACCTCCTCCTCAACTTGCACAGCTTCTTTTGAGACCTCCTACTTTTTATATTTAAACCCCAAAACTAGACTAGTCAAATTTGACATAAGTAGGCTCTCACTGAGTACATGCGTCTCTGGTCTCTACTTATCTTGGTTGGTGAAATGATAATTTTTATACACTTCCCAAGTAATCCCGCTCTTCTCAAAAGTTTAGCGCTTATTTTAGTTTGCTGATATATTTTATTATAATGATGATAAAATCTACCTAGATAACTATAATAGTGAAGTACAAGACACTGCTGAGAGGTAAGAAGATTAAATAATCATAAAAGACTGAAAGATTACATATTTTAAGAGAATTTTATACATTTTAGGAAATAAAAATACTCATAATGAAGTATAGATTCTCTAGGAGGTTCTCCTATTCTAGTTTGAACTAGATTTGGAGTTAAAGATATTAAAATATTTTTAAATTTGATATGTTCATAATTAAGTCTTAACCTTAAAATTTAACTCCTAATAAAATTTGAACTTAATTTATAGGACCTCCTAAATTAATTAAACATTATTAGAAGCAATTTATTGAAGATAGTTTTATAAAAATGGTACAACTTGGAGCAAGTCTTTCAATGCTTCTCCGCATATTTTTTCAAGGTTGACATCCAGCAGGTCCTCCCTATTTAGTAGTAAGTTTTTAATAAACTTAGAATGTATATCCATAATTTTAAATTTCATTAAAATTTCTAGAAAGAGGAAGCAAGATGGATTCTATGAATGATGCAATGAAGAAAATTTAATCTTAAAATTTAATAGGAAAATTTCGAAGTAAAAAGGGCCTTTATAGATATTTGGTATAGCAAGGTAAGCTCTTAAGTAAGATTAATAAATCCATTATAGTTGGATTGTTCTTGTCAACTTATTAGGGAAATAAAATCTCATTCTTAAAAGCCTTACTAAGTGAAGACAAAAAAGCTTTTAAGTTTAAGGAAATTAGGATGAAAGAGATACCTAACTACCCTAAAATATCAGTGACAGACCTATATGACGATGCTATGAGTGATCCAGATGTTGCTCTCTACCTTCCATCAAAGCTACAGCTCTCTAATAAGTTGCCAGAGAGAAATTTCTGCTTTGGTGTTCTTGCATTGTAAAATCTGAGTACTTAAATAAAGTTCTTTATATAACTCACAAGAAACGATACAGCATCTCTCTTGAAGAAAAAGAGAAGCAAGGTATTAAAAAAAGTGATACCTAGCTGTTGGAACTTCAAAAGCATCCTTTCATCTCAAGTAAGCTTAGTCTTCTAACTTTATAGAAAAACCTGGTACTGCTATATACTTGATGAAAGAGCGCAGCAAATTAAAAAGAGAAAGAAATTTTCAAGTAAAGCATGAATTGAGTAAGAGACTCTTTAAAGATTTCTAAAAGTCAGACGAGATGAACATAGATGCAGGGACTGGCACTAAGAGAAGAAACATGGGTCCAAGCAAGCCTTAAGAGGAAGAAAAGAAAGAGAAGCCTAACCCTTTACGGGCAAATGTAATATGTTAACTTATTCATTCGTTTAAATCTAATACTTATTTATAAACACAAAAATATTCCTTCTCTTGCGCACACTTTAGCTTTCTCATCATTGACTCTTTTAGCAACACTCTTAATAAAATTGACTGTATCTATCTTTAAATCATGCATCAGATGGTAGAGCAGCAATTTCTTATAATGACCATTCAATAACCCCCAATATAATTCGATTCCATTGAACTAAGGGCTGTAAGGAACATTAAATACAGGTGTTATATTTAACCTTTCATATTCCTTCTTTGAGTCTTTAGTTTTATGGACTGACAAGTTATCAACGAATAGAATAATCTCTTAGTCAGCGTACTTATCTCTGAGTTATAGCAAGAACTTAATATATTATTCAAGTATTTATAGAACGAGGGTGAATAACATAAGTCTCGAGGCCACTATCTTCACTTATTCCACCAAGAATAGCATGAGTTTACACCTTAACCTTTTAGTCATAAACTTCTATATTACTATTCCTCTTGTACCAAGACCTTGATATAAAGGTATTAAATGTAAATACACCTTTATCAGCCTGTATGAACTTTATATTATATTCTTAAGATCTCTGCATTTAATCGAATTATTATTGAATTAGTGATAAAATGGAACAGTAAGGTCAATCAATCACTCTCTTTATACGATTAACTGTCTTTTAAGATATTTCATTCTTTTCATATATGTTGGCTATAGACTAAGCAGAGATCTGAAGCTCAGGAAATTGGCGATGAAACATCACAGCCCTCTACGCGAGAGAGAAATTAGCCCAGTATTTATAAGTCTTATCATTAATAAGATAATCGATATGATGCTTCTAAAAATTTAGTGGTCTCTTAGGCTTTGAATTAAGATACTATCTCTTTAAATTAAATGCCAATAAACAGTCGACCTAATAATAGCTCGAGATTTATGGAGCAGTCTTTTAAAAGATGTGTAATTTAGTATAGATTTGAGTTTATCTCGATTATTATCGCATCCATAAAGCAACTTGAACAATAAATCTATATACTAAATTTCATAAACTGACCCCAAAAACTAGCGTATACTTACTTAAAATACTAATATTTAAACATTAAACCCTGCATAAACCTTATTAAAATACTAATAAAGTAAGCGTTAATTTTCTACTTTTATCAATCAAAAACTCAATTAAACTACTGTAGGTGTAATGGGGTTTTGAGTTCTCATCGGTCATAATTATATTTGATTGAAAATGAAATGGAGTCTAAAATGTTGTCGGCTGATGTCACACCCTGGGGTCTTAGGGCAGCTTAGTATTAAGTAATTTAATCTTATGATAAAGAAATAGGTGAAACTGGCGAAGATTAATTACCTGAAGAACCTAATTAATTATGTAAAATATTCATTAATTTCTAATGGAATTATAATATATGAGCTTGTGATTAACAGAGTTGAGATTGATAAAGCAAAAGACTTTGCCAGCTGGTCTGCCAAAATGTATTTGTCAACTTAAAAAAAAGTATTGTACTTTTGAGCAATATGTTTAATAATCAATTACAAATTGCAGATTTAAAGATCAAGCACTATCAAACTGAAGTAGCAAGTTGAAACAACAATTATTTCGCATTTAACTTTAAGAAAGTGCATTAAATCGATAGCGTCACTCCAAGCATCCTTTAATACCATCAGACTGGTTAGATTAGGGAAAAATAAATGAGAAAAATTTATATTTTATATTTTAGCTCTGCTTCTGAGTGCATTGGTATCCTAACTTTGAATAGGTATGAAAAGTAATCGATCAGTGGTAAAGAAAGAGGACATCAAGCTAAAACCATCATTAAATTTGGAACGCGTAAATCACCCTCTCATAAATTTATGAAAAATTTATAGAATTTAACCTGAGTAAAAGTAAAAACAAATAGCAAAATAAAGTTTCTACAAAGGCTTATGAAGATGCCATGAAAGTTAGATAGGTAACCCATTAACAAGAAGATTAGAAAAAAAAATCATGAAATAAATAAGGATAAAGATAAGAAAACGATGTCACTAGTAACCCAGCAGATGATAAAAATAAATTTGAAGATAAATAGAACATTAAAATTCCTAATACTAGAAAAGAAATCAGAATTGTGCAGAAAAAGTATTAATAAATCAGGTTTTAGATATATTTATTTATAAAATGCATATGCTTTAAAAGCCTTAATATAATTCGAAAATGACCAAATTTAATACACATTTGTTATTTATTAAATAATTCTTAGATTCATTTAAAACAGTCTATTTCCAAAAGGGAAAGGAAAATATCAAACTTTAGATACATAGAAATTTAAATTTAATACAAACAAACAAGTAATTCATTGAATTTAGTAACAACCATACTAAGCATCAAGTTAGTAGTAATGAATTAAGGGTTTATAAAATTTTTCAAAATCCTCCTCCACTTCAACAACCTTTTTTTCTTCGTCTTTGTCAGCATTTCCTTGAATGTTTTAAGTAATTGAATCTGATATTCTTATTTTAAAAAAATATTAATTGCATTAATTAAAAAGTCTTATTCAAAATCATTAAATTTTTTATATATTACTTAGAACTAAATCAGAAAAGATAGGCAAACTATCCCAAATAACCCTTTCTTTTTGCTATTGTACTATTATAGTTGGACTTTAGGATAACAAGGATGAACACCACTTCGCTTACTTTCAATTAATTAGCATAAGAATAAACAAACTTGATAAATAATTTAAATATTTTACTATTTATCTTGGCAAACTGGTTAATCCACTCTTTTACTCATCAGCAATATATTTCTTCAAGGTTTCTCTGCATCTGTTGATAAGCACTGATGTAGTACTCGTGGCAATTTTCCTTGTAATTTCATATATTTTGCGCTAAGACTATTGATCCAATAAATCATCTTATTCTGTTTAATCTTGCAATTCAATGTTGTCTCTAGAAGCCTAAGATTTTGGTGCTTGGTATCTGCATAAGTTAAACAAATTATTTTAGCAGAATTTTGAAAGAGAGTTACCGAAAGCACTACCAGTTGAAGAATTACTATCTAGATTTAATCTCTGACTGGAATATACAGAATTACATCCGTTATAAATTATGAAAAATTGGTTTATTGGAATTCTCTCATTTGCATCGCAGTTGGGCAACAAGCTATTTTTTATATTTCTTAGAAACTAATGAATTTAATAAATTAAGATTTATTTGAGATCAAGTTCATGACTTGTATATCTCTCAACCGCGATACCGACCCCCATAACCCTTTCCTGAATTAAATAGAATTTCCCCTTTAAAATGCCTAAACTTACATAAAAAATTAAATTGCTGATGGCCAAATTGATCTCATTCAAAACATCTCATTTTTAACATAATAATAAATATTACTATTATGAAAATTAGGATATTCTGTAGGAAGTTGATTTGGACATTATAAATATGATTTTCATATTAATAGAAGTTTTTTGAAGGGAGGGGGCTACAATCATAAGGCCAAGAAAGGTGATGGGGGTGTACCTTGGGGTTATAACATATCAAGGTCTTATGAAGACTTTACTACATCTTCAACCACAGCTTTGTTATGGTTTGCTACTCTTTCAGGGTTAAACAAAAGATTGTTCCTGGTTAAAAAAGGGTTTCACACGTTCCCAAACTAACTATTTTATTTCTAGGTCTTAATTTGTTGAGGGAATCATTTATTAATTGTAATAATAATTTGAAACATAACATTTATAAATCAACACATTTTTTTGAAAACTAATTTTGATATTTACAATTCTTTTTTAATATAATGTAAATTTTCATCAATTTATCATTTTGGTTAATTTATAAAAGATATGAATTTTTTCAAATTAGAAATAATTTATTTATTTTAATGTTTAAGAAGATTTGAATTTTAAATATTAGCAAATATGTTGGCATTAATTACGTTGTCTAGATTCTAAATTATTAAATAAATTGACAACAAGAATTCTTATAATCAATGTGAACTACGATAATTCGACTTGTCATCCTTAATTTAATTTAATTTATATATTGCTGGGTCAACTATAGAGTACTCCAGTTGCTCGAGAACATAATATCGTTTGATGTTATAAAATCGACACTAATGCTTTAATAATTGTTAGATCCCATGTTTTAAGTGAGCTTGGATTATAGGCCAGAGAACCAACCTCCAATGAATCCCCTTGCGACTGTTAAAACTGGGGTTGGGGAGGAGTTTTAAATAAGCTAACTTGGCTCCTTTTGTTAATCTTAAGTTGATTTATAGTGAGCAGTCATTCTTTATTTGAAGCTCTTGGGACTTATCAAGAATATAATTAATTCAGTTAATAATCAAAAGATGAAAATATAATAAATACTTTATTAATAATATATTCTACATTCTTTAATATTAATGATTAAGTTTAAGTAAGTAACTTTTCCTTGATAATTTGATTATTTTACATTAATCATTAAAAAGTATAATCCAAATTTTACACAATAAAACTGAATTCTAATAAAATTTAAATTATGAAATTTTTAATATCATCAAAATATGCATTTAATTAATAAATTAAACTTCAATGTGATTTATATGAAAATTTTAGAGTATAATATCTCATATGAATCTATTATTGATAAAATACGAAACAAATAGGTAAATCGACATAATTAGAAATACAGAGTTATAAAACCCAAATATTAACTGTCATTTTTTTTATATTATATAAATTAAATTTAATGTACATTTATTACTAATAAAATGGAAAATGCGATGAATGAAGTCAGGATCCTTGCATCAATAAATCATGTCAATGTCATAACATTTAAAGAAGCTTTCATTGAGCCTAAGACTCAATTATTATGGTAAGTTACAATAAAATTTAGCCACTATTTATCGAAAATTTTAAGTTACTAATTAATTTCAGTATAGTGATAGAGTAGGCTGACAACTGTGATTTATTTCAAAAGATTGCAGATCATTAGTAAAATGGCACATTTTTCAAGAGCACGAAATATGGAAGATATTCATTCAGGTAGTAAGGGGTTTGAGGGCAATGCATTATTTAAATGGGATGAACAGAGGCTTGAAATCTGCAAATGTGTTTATGAATAAAGATTTCATTGTGAACCTCTGAGATATGAATGTTTCAAAAGTTGCTAATCAGAAAGGTTTAAATTATACTTAAATTGGTACACCATACTATGCAAGCCCTGAAGTTTGGAAAGACGAACCTTATGATATTTAAAGTGATATTTGGTCATTAGGATGTGTACTGCATGAGATTATTGCATTAAAGCCACCATTTTAAGCAAATGACATGAATGGACTTTATAAGAAAGTAGTAAGAGGATAAATACCAAAATTGCCAAAACATTATTCCACAGATTTATAAAATATAGTAAGAACATTGTTACAAGTGAATCCTACTAAAAGACCAACATGCTTACGATTAACCCAAATACCTTCATTTTAAAAACGATTTACTGAACTTTTTCCAGAGTTGGCAGATTAAGAAAAGCAAGAGATAAAAAACGAGTTGCTCAAAACTATTAGGATACCTAAGAATATAATGTACCTTAGTAACAGATTACCTATGGCAAACTATGGAAACACTTTGAAAAGGTCTAATGTATTCAAAACCATGAATCGTAGCTTTAATCATAATAATAATAGGAATCACTATTAAAGTATCAATGGAATGCCATCAATTGAAAATGCTAGTAAAAGACAGTCTAGACATCACGATATAAACATTCGACATTCAGGTTTACCCTATCACATCTTAGTAAATTCTTAAAAGCTAAACATTATGCCTTATTAATCAGCAACTATTGACTCAAAAGACGATGATCTTTCCTTGTAACGAATCTAAATAAAAGAGTAGATTAAGTAAAGTAATAACTCTGTAAAATCCACGCTATTTCATAATGGTCTGCCTATAAATCACAAGTAAAAGAAATCTTCAAATTACGTTGATAGCATAGCAAGAATAGCTAATTTTTATGCCAAAAAATCTTAAAGTCCAATCCAAAGTCGAAAATGAAAGAATAAATTAGTAACAGCTTGGTACAAAGCTAGTTTAATAATAGTGTTAATCATGGGTAACTCTTTGAATGAAAGACATCACTCAGTTTCAATTTCTATGAGTAGCGTGAAATTGCCACATTTGCATAATAGGTCCAAAGAACACAATGAATCTATCGATTTAACAAATGTTGAATTTTACAATCCCATTGAAAACAGAAACTAACAAAACACCTTAAAATAGTAGCCAAATCTCTACTCTAGCAGCAATAATACAAACTAAGCTTCTACTAAATTATTAAAAAGAAGCTTAAACCAAATTAATAACACTTAAAGTATTGAAGAGGTAAATCAGTAATAGCAACAATCTTATAACAATAGTAATATCAATTAGTAATATATTCATAATATCAAGAAGTAGAGATAGTACCTGCTAATGAACTAAAAGTAAAGCATTTAAAGTTCAATTTCAAGCAACATAAATTTAGATTCAAGTTAAAATAGTAATAAATGTACATTATATTTAATTTATATAATATAAAAAACATGACAGTTAATATTTGGGTTTTATAACTCTGTATTTCTAATTATGTCGATTTACCTATTTGTTTCGTATTTTATCAATAATATAATATTAAATATTTTAAGAATGAACTAATGTGCATAGAATACAGACCAACAGTATAGAACAAAGTCTATGACTCTTAGAAGGGTATATTAAAGCCATGCAAAACTCGTTATTGAATCTCAAATTAATTAGGCATTAAATCCTAACATAAAGTATAGGAAATATCTCTCTCAAAATATGATTAATGACTTTGCCACTCAGTATTATTAAATTTAATATACTTAAAGTTCTCCTAATAAATGCTTCTGAATGAGGTTCTTGGTAGTCATACTAAGTAAACTACAACAAATCTTCAAGTAAATTAAATGAGTTTAATCGTTTCTCTTTATTATATCGTTTAAACTCTCGACAATCTCAAATGTATTCTTTTCTTAATTCACTAACTAATGCGGTACTCCTATTCAAAATATAAATCTTATATGAAATAAAATGTTTTTAATTTGGAATTTTATTTAAGTTTCAAAGATGCTTAATAAAACAAAAAATATGTTTTCTTTATTTATTTTATCTTTATAAACAATTAAAAAATTGATAAAATTTTTATTCCCTAGAAGCCTTCACAATTCTCAGAGCATTTCATCATTCTTAAGAGCAATTAAAAGATTATTTGTGCATAATTAGGCAGAATTATTTGTAAGTAAGTGCCTCTGAATGCATTTTCAGTCAAATTATATTTGTGTATATTGGCTTTCTAAAAATTAAAACCCCAAAACCCCTTCAGTAGCTCAATTGAGTTCTTAATTGTTAAATTTTAACTTTTAAGGCATACTTTATTATGGTTTATGTAGAGGTTTCATGTTTAGATGTTAGTAAATGTATTTTAAGCAATTTTTTAAAAAATAATTCACACAAACATAAGCTTAGAGTCAAGTGTAAGTTCTCTGAATTTTATCTTTCTAAGATGATCTCTGATTATTTCTATAGTAAATTAATTCTCTTAACTTTGCTTGATGATAATTGAGTATGAAAATTCTCATTGTTTATTTAATTTATATCGAGATATTATTTGATTTTTTTCTTTGAATCTTTTAACCTTTACAGCTAAAGTAATCGTTTCTTGGCATGTCGCTCTCTATTATTATTATTACTACTGCAGTTATCCCATTAATTGTCTCTTTTTCTCCAATCCTCTCTCTGGATAATATCCAGGAGTACCATATACATTACCTAATGAAGAGGCTTGCACTCTTTGAGCTCTGTTGAAATCGATGATTTAAACTCTAAGGGGTTGAAAATTCATAATGATGTTCTCTGGCTTTAAGACTTTATGAACATAGCCAAGCTTGTGAAGCTCTTAAATTCCCTCAACTATTTGCTGCAAAATTTAGCCAATTTATCTATGAGACCTATTGTCAAATAAGAATTCTCTAGAAAGTCATTTCTAGTCAGGGAAGCCTGAAGGATACATGACCTTTACCAAATAAAATAGCATCTAACTATATAATATGCTTCCACTCTTTAAACTTTTGACTGTTATTGAATATAATACTCATTAGTGAATTCCATTTAGAACTTGTAATCAGCAAGAAGTAATTGAAAGGATATATTTTGTAAGCATATTAGTCATCGTAATACCTCTTTTCTCAATTTTTTCCTCAAGAGTGAGGTAGCTTTCAACGCAAGAATTTTTGACAATAATTTTTAAGATAGGAATCTTCATCGCCTCAATTTTTACCATGATTTATTTAACTCAGAGACAGGAAAGTTCTTGAATGCTTTCTTCATTTTGACTTACTTCAATACCTCAACTCTAAGGGCTCAACAGGATTTTTCGATCTTCTTTTTTATAGGAATCTTTTCCTGTAGGTTCATGAATAAAGACAAAACTTTGATTGTGCTTTTTCTTTAAGTGCACTTTGAGGTCTTCTCTTGTATGAGAATATGGCTTCTCGCAGAACTCACAGATATATTTACGAACCTTCATTTAATGCTTGAGATAAAACCTTATCATATCATTGTGTACATCTCTCTAGTGTCTCTTGTAAGTTGACTTGTAGAGGAAAACTTTATTACATTCTATGCATTAATAATCAACTTTAGTTTTTAATTATTAATGCTCTTTGGCGTTTTGTTAAACCTCCTCCTCAACTTGCACAGCTTCTTTTGAGACCTCCTACTTTTTATATTTAAACCCCAAAACTAGACTAGTCAAATTTGACATAAGTAGGCTCTCACTGAGTACATGCGTCTCTGGTCTCTACTTATCTTGGTTGGTGAAATGATAATTTTTATACACTTCCCAAGTAATCCCGCTCTTCTCAAAAGTTTAGCGCTTATTTTAGTTTGCTGATATATTTTATTATAATGATGATAAAATCTACCTAGATAACTATAATAGTGAAGTACAAGACACTGCTGAGAGGTAAGAAGATTAAATAATCATAAAAGACTGAAAGATTACATATTTTAAGAGAATTTTATACATTTTAGGAAATAAAAATACTCATAATGAAGTATAGATTCTCTAGGAGGTTCTCCTATTCTAGTTTGAACTAGATTTGGAGTTAAAGATATTAAAATATTTTTAAATTTGATATGTTCATAATTAAGTCTTAACCTTAAAATTTAACTCCTAATAAAATTTGAACTTAATTTATAGGACCTCCTAAATTAATTAAACATTATTAGAAGCAATTTATTGAAGATAGTTTTATAAAAATGGTACAACTTGGAGCAAGTCTTTCAATGCTTCTCCGCATATTTTTTCAAGGTTGACATCCAGCAGGTCCTCCCTATTTAGTAGTAAGTTTTTAATAAACTTAGAATGTATATCCATAATTTTAAATTTCATTAAAATTTCTAGAAAGAGGAAGCAAGATGGATTCTATGAATGATGCAATGAAGAAAATTTAATCTTAAAATTTAATAGGAAAATTTCGAAGTAAAAAGGGCCTTTATAGATATTTGGTATAGCAAGGTAAGCTCTTAAGTAAGATTAATAAATCCATTATAGTTGGATTGTTCTTGTCAACTTATTAGGGAAATAAAATCTCATTCTTAAAAGCCTTACTAAGTGAAGACAAAAAAGCTTTTAAGTTTAAGGAAATTAGGATGAAAGAGATACCTAACTACCCTAAAATATCAGTGACAGACCTATATGACGATGCTATGAGTGATCCAGATGTTGCTCTCTACCTTCCATCAAAGCTACAGCTCTCTAATAAGTTGCCAGAGAGAAATTTCTGCTTTGGTGTTCTTGCATTGTAAAATCTGAGTACTTAAATAAAGTTCTTTATATAACTCACAAGAAACGATACAGCATCTCTCTTGAAGAAAAAGAGAAGCAAGGTATTAAAAAAAGTGATACCTAGCTGTTGGAACTTCAAAAGCATCCTTTCATCTCAAGTAAGCTTAGTCTTCTAACTTTATAGAAAAACCTGGTACTGCTATATACTTGATGAAAGAGCGCAGCAAATTAAAAAGAGAAAGAAATTTTCAAGTAAAGCATGAATTGAGTAAGAGACTCTTTAAAGATTTCTAAAAGTCAGACGAGATGAACATAGATGCAGGGACTGGCACTAAGAGAAGAAACATGGGTCCAAGCAAGCCTTAAGAGGAAGAAAAGAAAGAGAAGCCTAACCCTTTACGGGCAAATGTAATATGTTAACTTATTCATTCGTTTAAATCTAATACTTATTTATAAACACAATATTCCTTCTCTTGCGCACACTTTAGCTTTCTCATCATTGACTCTTTTAGCAACACTCTTAATAAAATTGACTGTATCTATCTTTAAATCATGCATCAGATGGTAGAGCAGCAATTTCTTATAATGACCATTCAATAACCCCAATATAATTCAATTCCATTGAACTAAGGGCTGTAAGGAACATTAAATACAGGTGTTATATTTAGCCTTTCATATTCCTACCTTGAGTCTTTAGTTTTATGAACTGACAAGTTATAAACGAATAGAATAATCTCTTAGTCAAATTACTTATCTCTGAGTTATTGCAAGAACTTAATATATTATTCAGTCTTTATAGAACGAGGGTGAATAACATAAGTCTCGAGGCCACTATCTTCACTTATTCCACCAAGAAAGCATGAGTTTACACCTTAACCTTTTAGTCATAAACTTCTATATTACTATTCCTCTTGTACCAAGACCTGATATAAAGGTATTAAATGTAAATACACCTTTATCAGCCTGTATGAACTTTATATTATATTCTTAAGATCTCTGCATTTAATCGAATTATTATTGAATTAGTGATAAAATGGAACAGTAAGGTCAATCAATCACTCTCTTTATACGATTAACTGTCTTTTAAGATATTTCATTCTTTTCATATATGTTGGCTATAGACTAAGCAGAGATCTGAAGCTCAGGAAATTGGCGATGAAACATCACAGCCCTCTACGCGAGAGAGAAATTAGCCCAGTATTTATAAGTCTTATCATTAATAAGATAATCGATATGATGCTTCTAAAAATTTAGTGGTCTCTTAGGCTTTGAATTAAGATACTATCTCTTTAAATTAAATGCCAATAAACAGTCGACCTAATAATAGCTCGAGATTTATGGAGCAGTCTTTTAAAAGATGTGTAATTTAGTATAGATTTGAGTTTATCTCGATTATTATCGCATCCATAAAGCAACTTGAACAATAAATCTATATACTAAATTTCATAAACTGACCCCAAAAACTAGCGTATACTTACTTAAAATACTAATATTTAAACATTAAACCCTGCATAAACCTTATTAAAATACTAATAAAGTAAGCGTTAATTTTCTACTTTTATCAATCAAAAACTCAATTAAACTACTGTAGGTGTAATGGGGTTTTGAGTTCTCATCGGTCATAATTATATTTGATTGAAAATGAAATGGAGTCTAAAATGTTGTCGGCTGATGTCACACCCTGGGGTCTTAGGGCAGCTTAGTATTAAGTAATTTAATCTTATGATAAAGAAATAGGTGAAACTGGCGAAGATTAATTACCTGAAGAACCTAATTAATTATGTAAAATATTCATTAATTTCTAATGGAATTATAATATATGAGCTTGTGATTAACAGAGTTGAGATTGATAAAGCAAAAGACTTTGCCAGCTGGTCTGCCAAAATGTATTTGTCAACTTAAAAAAAAGTATTGTACTTTTGAGCAATATGTTTAATAATCAATTACAAATTGCAGATTTAAAGATCAAGCACTATCAAACTGAAGTAGCAAGTTGAAACAACAATTATTTCGCATTTAACTTTAAGAAAGTGCATTAAATCGATAGCGTCACTCCAAGCATCCTTTAATACCATCAGACTGGTTAGATTAGGGAAAAATAAATGAGAAAAATTTATATTTTATATTTTAGCTCTGCTTCTGAGTGCATTGGTATCCTAACTTTGAATAGGTATGAAAAGTAATCGATCAGTGGTAAAGAAAGAGGACATCAAGCTAAAACCATCATTAAATTTGGAACGCGTAAATCACCCTCTCATAAATTTATGAAAAATTTATAGAATTTAACCTGAGTAAAAGTAAAAACAAATAGCAAAATAAAGTTTCTACAAAGGCTTATGAAGATGCCATGAAAGTTAGATAGGTAACCCATTAACAAGAAGATTAGAAAAAAAATCATGAAATAAATAAGGATAAAGATAAGAAAACGATGTCACTAGTAACCCAGCAGATGATAAAAATAAATTTGAAGATAAATAGAACATTAAAATTCCTAATACTAGAAAAGAAATCAGAATTGTGCAGAAAAAGTATTAATAAATCAGGTTTTAGATATATTTATTTATAAAATGCATATGCTTTAAAAGCCTTAATATAATTCGAAAATGACCAAATTTAATACACATTTGTTATTTATTAAATAATTCTTAGATTCATTTAAAACAGTCTATTTCCAAAAGGGAAAGGAAAATATCAAACTTTAGATACATAGAAATTTAAATTTAATACAAACAAACAAGTAATTCATTGAATTTAGTAACAACCATACTAAGCATCAAGTTAGTAGTAATGAATTAAGGGTTTATAAAATTTTTCAAAATCCTCCTCCACTTCAACAACCTTTTTTTCTTCGTCTTTGTCAGCATTTCCTTGAATGTTTTAAGTAATTGAATCTGATATTCTTATTTTAAAAAAATATTAATTGCATTAATTAAAAAGTCTTATTCAAAATCATTAAATTTTTTATATATTACTTAGAACTAAATCAGAAAAGATAGGCAAACTATCCCAAATAACCCTTTCTTTTTGCTATTGTACTATTATAGTTGGACTTTAGGATAACAAGGATGAACACCACTTCGCTTACTTTCAATTAATTAGCATAAGAATAAACAAACTTGATAAATAATTTAAATATTTTACTATTTATCTTGGCAAACTGGTTAATCCACTCTTTTACTCATCAGCAATATATTTCTTCAAGGTTTCTCTGCATCTGTTGATAAGCACTGATGTAGTACTCGTGGCAATTTTCCTTGTAATTTCATATATTTTGCGCTAAGACTATTGATCCAATAAATCATCTTATTCTGTTTAATCTTGCAATTCAATGTTGTCTCTAGAAGCCTAAGATTTTGGTGCTTGGTATCTGCATAAGTTAAACAAATTATTTTAGCAGAATTTTGAAAGAGAGTTACCGAAAGCACTACCAGTTGAAGAATTACTATCTAGATTTAATCTCTGACTGGAATATACAGAATTACATCCGTTATAAATTATGAAAAATTGGTTTATTGGAATTCTCTCATTTGCATCGCAGTTGGGCAACAAGCTATTTTTTATATTTCTTAGAAACTAATGAATTTAATAAATTAAGATTTATTTGAGATCAAGTTCATGACTTGTATATCTCTCAACCGCGATACCGACCCCCATAACCCTTTCCTGAATTAAATAGAATTTCCCCTTTAAAATGCCTAAACTTACATAAAAAATTAAATTGCTGATGGCCAAATTGATCTCATTCAAAACATCTCATTTTTAACATAATAATAAATATTACTATTATGAAAATTAGGATATTCTGTAGGAAGTTGATTTGGACATTATAAATATGATTTTCATATTAATAGAAGTTTTTTGAAGGGAGGGGGCTACAATCATAAGGCCAAGAAAGGTGATGGGGGTGTACCTTGGGGTTATAACATATCAAGGTCTTATGAAGACTTTACTACATCTTCAACCACAGCTTTGTTATGGTTTGCTACTCTTTCAGGGTTAAACAAAAGATTGTTCCTGGTTAAAAAAGGGTTTCACACGTTCCCAAACTAACTATTTTATTTCTAGGTCTTAATTTGTTGAGGGAATCATTTATTAATTGTAATAATAATTTGAAACATAACATTTATAAATCAACACATTTTTTTGAAAACTAATTTTGATATTTACAATTCTTTTTTAATATAATGTAAATTTTCATCAATTTATCATTTTGGTTAATTTATAAAAGATATGAATTTTTTCAAATTAGAAATAATTTATTTATTTTAATGTTTAAGAAGATTTGAATTTTAAATATTAGCAAATATGTTGGCATTAATTACGTTGTCTAGATTCTAAATTATTAAATAAATTGACAACAAGAATTCTTATAATCAATGTGAACTACGATAATTCGACTTGTCATCCTTAATTTAATTTAATTTATATATTGCTGGGTCAACTATAGAGTACTCCAGTTGCTCGAGAACATAATATCGTTTGATGTTATAAAATCGACACTAATGCTTTAATAATTGTTAGATCCCATGTTTTAAGTGAGCTTGGATTATAGGCCAGAGAACCAACCTCCAATGAATCCCCTTGCGACTGTTAAAACTGGGGTTGGGGAGGAGTTTTAAATAAGCTAACTTGGCTCCTTTTGTTAATCTTAAGTTGATTTATAGTGAGCAGTCATTCTTTATTTGAAGCTCTTGGGACTTATCAAGAATATAATTAATTCAGTTAATAATCAAAAGATGAAAAAATAATAAATACTTTATTAATAATATATTCTACATTTCTTTAATATTAATGATTAAGTTTAAGCAACTAACTTTTTCCTTGATAATTTGATTATTTTACATTAATCATTAAAAAGTATAATCCAAATTTTACACAATAAAACTGAATTCTAATAAAATTTAAATTATGAAATTTTTAATATCATCAAAATATGCATTTAATTAATAAATTAAACTTCAATGTGATTTATATGAAAATTTTAGAGTATAATATCTCATATGTTAAATCTATAAACATAATATTAAATATTTTAAGAATGAACTAATGTGCATAGAATACAGAGCAACAGTATCGAACAAAGTTTATGATCCTTAGAAAGGAATACTAAAGCCATGCAAGACTCGTTATAATATCTCAGATTTATTACGCATTCAATCCTATCATATAGTAAGGCAATATCTCAAAATATGATTAGAGACTCTGCCTCTTAGTATTATTGAATTATATATAATAAAAGTTCTCTTGAAAAATGCTTCTGAATGAGGTTCTTGGTAGTCATACTCGGTAAACTAGAATAAAAACTTCAAGTAAATTTAATGAGTTTAATCGTTTCTCATTATTATATCCTTTAAACTCTCGATAAACTCAAATGTAATATTTTCTTCATTCACTAACTTATGCGGTACTCCCATTCAAAATATTAATTTTACATGAAAATTATATGTATTTCATTTTTAATCTTTAATTTTATTTAAGTTTCAAAGATGCTTAATAAAACAAAAAATTAAATTTTCTTTATTTATCTTATTTTTATTAGCAATAAAAAAATTAATATAATTTTATTTATAAAAGACTTCAAAATTCTCAGAGCATTTCATCATTTTTAACAGCAATTAAGACACTATTTGTGCATAATTAGGCAGAATTATTTGTAAGTAAGTGCCTCTGAATGCATTTTCAGTCAAATTATAATAGTGTATATTTTCTTTAAAGTATCACTATAATTGAGCACAGTTTTAAGTTCTTTGGCTTTTCTCACAATCAAAACACCAAAACCCCTTCAGTAGCTTGATTGAGTTCTTAATTGTTAAATTTTGACTTTTAAGGTAAACTTTATTTTGGTTTATGTAGAAGTTTAATGTTTAAATGATGTGAGTAAAACAAGAAATTTTTCAAAAAATATTTCACACAAACTATAGCTTAGAGTCATGTTGCAGTACTCTGAATTTTATCTTACCAAGTTGATGTTTGATTGTTTCTATTGTTGATTAATTCTCTAGCTTGGATTGAAGATAATTGATATGAAAGTTCTCATAGTATATTATTTATTATCGAATTGTTGTTTGATTCTTTGCTTTGAATCTTTTAACACTTGTAGTTAAAGTAATTGTTTCTTGGCATGTCACTCTCTATAATTATTGCTGCTAGTGCCCAGATATCCCATGCCGCGTCTACGTCTCTCCAATCTTCTCTTTCTGGGAAACAACCTGGAGTACCTAATACATTTCCTTATGCAAAGGCTTGCACTCATTATGCCCCATTGAAATCAATAATGAATACTCTCAGTGGTTGAAAGTTCATAATAATTTTCTCTAGCTTTAAGTCTTGATTAAGAGTGCCAAGCTTGTGAAGATCTTCGATTCCTTCAACTATCTGATATACTATCTAGCTAATTTATTTCTGACATATATTGTCAGATAAAAATTCTCTGTAAGTCATTTCTAGTAAGAGAAGCCTGAAGGCTTCATGATCTTTACCAAATAAAATAGCATCTTACTATATAATATGCTTACACTCTCTAAACTTATGCCTGTTAAAGAATATAATACTCATTAGTGAATTCCATTTAGTCCTTGTCATCAGCAAGAAGTAATTTAAAGGAAATATTTTGTAATCAAATTAGTCATCAGTAATACCTATCTTCTCACTTTTGTCCTCAAGAGTGAGGTAGCTTTCAAAACAAGAATAAATGACAAAAATTTTTAATATAGAAAACTTCTTCGCTTCAAATTTCACCTGATTTTATTTAACTCAGAGACAGGAAAGTTCTTGATTGCTTTCTTCATTTAAGCTTATTTGTATACCTCAACTCTAAGGGCTCAACAGGATTTCTCGATCTTCTTTATTTATAGGAATCTTTTCCTGTAGGTTCATGAATAAAGACAAAACTTTGATTTTGCTTTTTCATTAAGTGCGCTATAGGGTTCCCACAGAATTCACAGATATTTATACTATCCTTCTTTTAATGCTTGAAATATAACAAAGGCCCAGACAAGCCTTAAGAGGAAGAAAAGAAAGAGAAGCCAAATCCCTTTACGGTTAAATTTAATATGTGAACTTATTATTCATTCATTTAAATCTAAAACTTATTTTATTAACACATTATCTCCCTTCTCTAGCGCATATTTTTTGCTTTATCATAGCTGATTTTGTAAACAGCTCTCTAATAAAATCTACTGTGTATATCTTCAAGTCGTGCATCAAGTGTTAGATTAGTAGTTTCTTGTAGTGGCCTTTCAATAACCCTTTTATAATTAAATTCCATTGAACTGATGAGGACTGTAGGGAACATTAAGTGTAGGTATAATGTTTAGCATTTCATATTCCTTCCTTGAGACTTTAGTTTTATCAACTGATAAGTTATCAACAAACAGAATAATCTCTTAAAAAGCTTACTTATCTCTGAGTTATTACAATAACTTAATGTATTATTCGGCCTTTATTGAGCAAGGGTAGTTAACATAAGTCTCTAGGCCACTATCTTCGCTTATTCCACCAAGCATTGCATCAGTTTTAACCTCAATCTTTTAAATATATATTCTATGTTGCAGTTCCTCTTATACCAAGTCCTTTATATAAAGGTATAACGTGAATACAGCCTCATCAGGATACATGAATTTTATATTATGCTCTTAAGTCCTCTACATTTAATCTGATATATAAATTAATTTATGCTTTTAAAATGGAACACTAAAGTCATTAACTCTCTTAATACGGTTGACTGACTTGTAAGATATTCCATTCTTTTTATAAATATTTTAGCTATATATTAAGCAGAGATGTGAAGCTCAGGATATTGGCAATGAAACCAGCTCTCTAGATTAGAAAGAAATGAGCCCAGTATTTAAGAGTCTGATCATTGATAAGATAATCTATATGATGTTGGTAAAATTTTAAAGGTCATCTTAGAAATTAAGGTGCTATTTCTTTAAATTAAATACCAATAAACAGTGGACCTAAATTTTCTGGAGATTATGTAGCAGTCTTGCTATAGATGTGTAATTTAGAATAGGTTGAGTTTATCTCTATTGTTATCGCATCCATAAAGCAACTTGAACAATAAATCTATATATCCAATGTCATAAACTGACCCCAAAACTCGCATATACTCACATAAATTACTAATATTTAAACATTAAACCTTGCATAAACCCTATTAAAATACTAATATAGTAGGCGTTAATTGTTTACTTTTATCAATCAAAAACTCAATTAAAACTACTGAAGGGATTTTGAGGTTTTGAATTCTCATTGGTCATAATTAAATATGATTGAAAATGAAATGGACTCTAAAATGTTGTAAGTTAATTCACACCCTGGGGTTATAGTGCAGCTTAGTAATAAGTATTTCAAACTTATGATAAAGGGACAGGCGAACTGGCGAAGATTAATTACCAGAAGAGCCTAATTAATTACGTAAATGTTCATAAATTTCTTATAGAATTATAATATATAAGCTTGTGACTAAAAGAGTTGAGATTGATAAAGCAATAAACTTGCCAACTGATCTGCCAAAATAAATTTGTCAACTTAAAAAAAGTATTGTACTTTTGGCCAATATATTTAATAATTAATTAAAAATTGCAGATTTAAACACCAAGCACTATCAAACTGAAGTTTCAAGTTGAAACAACAATTTTTTCGCATTTAACTTTAAGAAAGTGCATTACATCGATAGCATCACTCCAAGCATCCTTTGTTACCATAAGACTGGCTAGATGAGGAAAAAAATAATTGAGAAAAATTTATATTTTATTTTTTAGCTCTGCTTCAGAGTGTATTTGTATCCTAACTTTGAATAGGTAAGAAAAGTCATCGATAAGTGGTAAAGAAAGAGGACATCAAGCTAAAAACATTTTAAGTTTGGAACGCGTAAATCACCCTCTCATAAATATATGAAAAATTTATAGAATTTAACCTGAGTAAAAATAAAAACAAATATATCTTCAACAAACTAAAACTCAAACGGAATACACTAAATTACAACGGTTATCTATCATAAGATCTTTGATTTGTTAGAATTCTAGGTCACTAGCATTACGGCACCCCTGTAAAATCTATTTTAATTCATATTTCAATAAAAATGTAATTAAATGTATCTGATTTATATATTATTATTATTTGCGATGAAGTTTATGTCTTGATTATTAAGGTCAGACGTAGACTTGGCCACTTCTTTATCCACAATTTTGTTATGATTAATCATTCTTTCAGTGTTAAATAAAAGCATGGTTTTAGAATCACATTTTCCCAAACGAGCTATTTATTTTTATATCAATGCTTTTCCTATAAATTATTAAGTACATATAGAAATGTAGTTAGGATAAATTTTATTAGTCATATTGCTTTAATAAATTTTATTTAATTATAATGTTTTTATTTACATATTTAAGGTTAGAATTTGAACGTTTTTCAGTCTCTTATTTAATTTAAATCATAGATAATTCTATTGAAAAAAGGAAATGAATTTAAATATTTTATAAACAATTGTAAAAAATTAAAATTATTTTTGAATTAATAAATAATACTTGAATATTACATGAAAAAATGATTACACTTTATGTAGATTTACTAATTTGATTTAGAATTATGAATAAAAGTTTTATTGTAGATAATTTAATTAGAAAAATGAGTTAATAATAATTGGGAATATAAATTTGTTATATTTATTTTATATAATTTTATAGTTTATCTTAATACTTAATAGACTATTGAAAACTGAAGCTAATCATAGAAAAACATATCGAATGAAGCTGTTAAGTCATCACTAGAACTTACTTTATTGATAAACCCAATATTTTAAATGAATTTCAATATTAGTAAAAAAATCCGCAGATTCTGTTGAATAAGGACTGTCATAGAGATTTGTATTATTTAATTGTGCCTACTTTGTTACTTTTTTTTTATTTATACTGAGCAATTATTTTTATTTTAGGTCGTAACATTTGTTTAGAATATCATAATAAATTAAAAAAATTATCAAAAATTTAAAGCCAATAGGGTGAAGTTAGATTTCAAATAATTCTATCTTCCCGCCTTAAGCCCCAATAAGATTTTCAGTAGATATCAAATCATAATTAAAATAATAATTAATTTTATTTTTGCAGCCACTCATTTATCATTAATGCCTTTAGTGGAAATAAAAATCATCGTTTGGGCATGTTTTACTTTTTATCTCCTATTGAATTTACTACTAAATCTTTTTTAAATATAATCAAATTTACCGAGTAGTTTGTAATATTCATGTTGTGATTTACTCTCATTTAATGCTAAAATATATAATTTTGATATTTTTTGAATAATTTGTCATTTATTAAATATAAAGACATTCAAAAATAAAGAAATTTTTAAAAGAATTCTAAGTGTTATTAATTTTAGCTTCTAAATTTATTTGTAACAAAGGCCATAATAAAATATTTTATTTGAATTATGAATTCTTACAATTTATTAGAGATTGTAGGAAATTATTTATATTAATTAATAATCAACTGATGAATTCTAATTTATAAATCAATATAGTTATCAATAAAGTAAACTAATATCTTTATTTATTAAATTATAAAATATAGAGTGATTTTTTAAAAATAAAATTCCCATCTTCAAATAGACACATGGCTAAAATTTTAAATAAAAATATTTGGCTATGGGGAAGCATCCTCCCCCCCTAATGTATACTTTTTATTTTGTAGTCTGATAGAGTTTTTTACGCTGAGTAATAGTAGCTGATAAACATGGTCTACGCGAGCAATAGTCTTTTAGCTATGACCTCTTATAAGTCAAAAAATTATATATAAAGTCATAATAAAATTGACAAAAATTTTCAATTTGTCTTCAAATTTTTTATTTTTATTAAATTATTGATTTAAGTGAAAAATAAGAAATTTATCAAAATATAAAAATCTTATTTAATTATTATTAACAAAATAATATAATAAAAATTATTCTCTCTTATTAAAAATATGGAAAAACAATTTGGTTCAATTTATTGTTAATAATTTTTATATTTTGATAAATTTCTTATTTTTCACTTAAATCAATAATTTAATAAAAATAAAAAATTTGAAGACAAATTGAAAATTTTTGTCAATTTTATTATGACTTTATATATAATTTTTTGACTTATAAGAGGTCATAGCTAAAAGACTATTGCTCGCGTAGACCATGTTTATCAGCTACTATTACTCAGCGTAAAATACTCTATCAGACTACAAAATAAAAAGTATACATTAGGGGGGGAGGATGCTTCCCCATAGCCAAATATTTACTATTAAGAATGAATGTGATGTATGTAGTATAGACACCAACAATTATTAAGAAAAGTATGTGAAGTAATTTATTAGAAAGCCAAAGCTTTTCGAAGTATAAAGGATATAATTTTATCATTTAAATTATCTCAAAATTTGATTGACGCCTTAATATCATAGAATTTTTAAATTAGTATATTCAAAATCATCTTCATCATAGTAATACTCTATAAAAAGTAAATAAATTTATAAATTAAATAAAGGTGTTTAATTGATATTTTTAAAGATATTTTATACGCTCTCATAAAACTGCAATTTAATTATTTTAGTACACTATTTTATTTAATACTCCTAATAAAATAAATGAAAGATTATAATATTCATTTTATCTATATTTTTGTTAACTTTTTATTTTTAATTAATTAATGTAATGTAGGAAGAGATATTTTTATATATATTAAAAACCGTTTTTATATAAATAATTACATAAATTTATTAATTTTAATGTGTATTATTTAATAAAAGTGTAAATATTTTTTGACACTTAGAAAATTACAGTCAATTTAATTCTATAATGATTTCTAAATAATTATTTATACAGACTTATTAATATTATATTTTAAAATAACTCAACATATATAATTAAATCAAATTTTAAAATTATACAAATAAAAATTTTAAATTTACAATTATAATAAGATAAACTTGAAATATTTTTAATTAAAATATAAATTTGGAATCAATTTTTTTTTATTCTATAAATTAATATAGAAATACCAAAATAAATAGTTGCTTTAAAAAAGATTTAATTAATTTTAAAATCTTCAACAATACAAAATTCAAAATTTATTCACATTCTAATATTATTTAATATTATAAAACTAATGTGAGTTTCAAGTGTAATTAACAATATATAAATTATTAAAGATATAATACTAGTATTATAACGATTTTATCATTAAGTATTGAATTGTAATAAATATACTTAAATTTTGTTTTAATGTTAATATACTATTAGAATAAGTACGAAACATATTTGTTTGAATTGATTTTTTATTTAATTTTAAATTAATTACAAAAATTGAAGTTATTTTGAATATTAAATTTAAATCTTAGCAAATTACTATAATATCTCAATTATTTAAAAAGAATTATTCTAGATTTAAGTTATATAAACTTTTATTCTATATATTTTAAGCAATTACTACATTCATCTATATATTCAAATTAAATATTAATTAAATTTAAGTTTATTTAACATTTTTTTTTCTTCATATTTTATTCGATGAGAGAAGATGTTATTGGGAAGAGCAATATCATTTTTATAAATAATTTAAATTTGAGAATGTAATCTGTACTTAAAGTAAAAGACCAAGAACCAAACGAAATAATCAAGTTAGAAGTAAAAACATGCTTTGACTCAATTTACACAATACTTTCATTCCTGCCTCCAAGACTCTATTATATAATAAGAATGGTTAACTCTTTTCTTCTCAGTGTTTACTTGAAAACATTTATCTTGAAAAGAAACAATCCCAGAATAACTTGGAGGCTTGATCTGAACAGTCAATACCAAGTTGTTGAGAAAATCAAAAGATCAAATTCACTGACCTTTGTGTCATCTTTTCTCGTCAACATTCCTGATTTAAATGCATTAATGCATCTGCCTGATCTTCTAACTGTTATCTATGAGAAATTCAGAACTAAAAATCTCTGGAAAAATTTATTAATAAATTTGACTTTTAAATTAGTCAAAGGTTTTTTTTATACAATTTAACATACTTAATGCGATTAATTAAAGGAAGTTACAATTCAAATAAATATAACAAGCTATTTTTCAAAAGATAAATATAAACTAATAGTGAAGTAATATTTTTATGAATCTATCTTTCAAAATATAATATATAATTTAATTGAATCTATTTTTCTTATATTAAAGTTACTAATTCTTTAGGGCATTTTAATTTAAATATTGTTTTATAATTTTCTAAGAAACTTTCTTTATTTGCGACTTAAGAAATCAGACCTGGCATGTTTCTTTCTATTAAAATGTTGCCGTCTTGTGATCATAAAAATCATGAAATTTATTCGAACATTAATTTAAAAAATATTTCTAAAAAGAAAATTTTAATATTTCAGCTTTGTAGAGATTTTATATATAGGTATAAGTGGCGGAAATTTGAGAATTAAATTTTCTGGCTTAAAGTCACTATGATAGATAGGCAATTAGATTTTGTCGCATGTCCTCAGATAAGATTTCTGGGAATGTTTACTTCAGAGGATAGTAAAATTTTCAATATTTCATCGATAATAATAGGCAATCAAGTTTAAATCTATTTTAAAATATGATAGTTAGGAAAGCTTTTAACTGCTTTATTTATATCATTTTAAATAATTTTTTACATCATCATATTGATGTTCAATGAGGTTTCTTAACTTTTTTAAAAATTAAATTTTTAATGGCTTTAATAAATCAAAACCCCAAAACCCCTTAATAAGATGTTTTAGTGATTTTATTTTAAGTTTGGTATTGGGGGGCTTCTTGGTGTTTACAGAAAATACAGGTCAATTGCAAAATGAGGAAAAAAAATTAGTAAATTTAGGGTCTATTTAAACGAAAAATTTAAAATTTACTGCTTAATTTTAGGTACGGTATAGGTATTTTTATAAGTTATATTAGAATGTGCTAAAATTATACAGCATTTTTATAGTTTTTTGTAAATATTTTTTGGCATTACTCCATTTAACTGTTTTACAATATAGATATGGCACTTGAAAAAATTCAACAATAGCATAAAAAATCACTCACGTCCATATTGATTACTTTACTAAGACCTTAAGAATTAGGCATACTCTCTAATAAACTAATGAACTGTAAAATTGATATAATTTTCCTGACACTCGTATCTCTCCATAAAATAATCGCTAATATGTATTAATAAACAATATTATTTTTAAAACAAAGTGAAAAAGGTCATTTATTCTCAGTTCGAGTTTATTAAAATAATTTAAATCTGTAGTTATGATTAAATATAAAAACCTATTGATTAAAAAAATAATAATAATAATAATAATAATATCAATTCCACAAGTTAATACACGCTAATTAGCAGTGGTAAAATTCAATATCTTATTAGTAAAATCTGGTATAAAAAGTTTGATAAATATCAAAATCTACAGCCAAAAGATAAAAATTGTAACTCAAACAATTTAGTAGGTATTAAACAAGATTTTGGCTTAAATGATTCGCTCTACGTTTGCTACTGGCGAGTATTAATTAGATTTCTTTCATAAGAGAAGTGATAAGCACAAGAAGTAAGAAATCTATTTTTTCTAGTTTCTCAGTTCATTGGACTAAAGATAAGAATTAGCTTATTAAGAGTTATTCATAATTCCTTTTAACAACGTTTACTACTTAGTTTTTAATTAAATTGATTTGAATTCTCCTGTTGTTTAATTTAAAAAATGTTGTATCACCTTATGCATAACTTGTCTATAGATACAATAAAAATGGTTAGAGTGCTATAATTGAGAGGTAAGATAAGACTTTAGTTGTAGCAAGAAATGGAAGAATGAATGATATTTAAATACTCAATATATTTAATTATTGTAGGAGTACATTTGATTTGCAAAAATTACTTAAAATTATATAAATAATAATTAAAATTCGTGATAGTTAATTTTCTTGAAACCTAGGCAATATGGTACTTGTTCGATAATAAATCAAAATTAGCTGGACTTCACAAAAGGCAGTACACATCTACCGCATTGCTTAAGTAAGGGTAACTCGACTTTAATTTTGGCATATATTCAACTTAACAAATCACCCAAAATTAAAGTCGAGTTACCCTTACTAAAGGAATCAAATCCCCAAAACCCCTTAATGAGGTTTATAAGTGCTTTGATTTGTAGGGAATTTGTTAGGGGTTGGGTTTATTAATAGGTTTTATTGTGAAATTTATAGTAAATGTATTTAATTTAATCACTCAAAATGCACTTTTGGATCATGTGGGAGAGGTCTGAAGTTTATCTTACTTAACCACAACTCTATCTGCTCTATTGATATGTCTGATCTTGAGTTTGGTTTTATTATTATTGATTCTGCCATTTGTTTTATTGATTGAGAGACTCTGGTTCTGTCAATAAACTGCTTTATTCTTTGCTTAGCATCTTTCTCGCACCTTGTAGAGTAGTAATCGTTGCGAGGCATATCGCACTCTATTATTATTGCTGCTAAAGCCCACACATCCCACTGTAAGTCTCCATCTCTCCAGTCTTCTCTTTCTGGATAGTAGCCTTGTGTACCCATTACAGTTCCAAGCCTTGATACTTCCACTCTTTAAGCTCTGTTGAAATCAATTATTGCTACTCTTACTGGTGAAAAGTTTATCATTATATTTTCTGGCTTCAAATCTCTGTGAACAAAGCCTAACTTATGAAGTTCTTTGATACCTTTAATAGCTTAGGTTGCTATTAATGCAAGCTATCTATGATTTCTTTGATCAGATATGAAATCTCTGAGTGTCATTTCAAAGAGTGGTAGTCTGAAAGCCACATGATCTTTGGCTAGGAGAACAGCATCTAGCTTTATTAAGTAGCTACACTCTTTGAACTTTGCTTGTGTGAGTACTTGATACTCATTTGTAAACTCCATCTAGTATTCATGATCACTTAAGAGATAGTTGAAGGGATACACCTTGTATGCGTATTGATGATCATTGATAACTTTCTTATCAAAGGAGTCTTCTAATATAAGGTAGCTTTAAAGAGAAGTATCTAGGTCAATTTAAGCAAGAACCGGTATTTTCTTGTATTGAATCTTGATCATAATTTTTGTTATTTCAGAGGTCAGTTGGTTGCGTGCCTTCTTAACGTATTTTAACTCTCTAGCTTATTCAGGCACTACGAGTTTAGAATATTCCCTTGCTTTTCTTTTGTTTAAAAGCTTCAGCTCAACTTCATGATTCTAAACTCCTATATCTTTCTTGTGGGCTTTTAATAGATGCTTCTTTTAATCTCTTGTATGAGAGTATTTCTTATGGCACTCAAAGCAGTCATACTTTCCATCTATTTTATCATGCTTTAAATATACAGTGGGCTTGTCTTCTCTATGCTCCTTCATATGTCTGTACCAGCTTGATTTATGAGCAAAATCTCTCTCACATAACTAACAAAAATAGACTTCAACTTCATCAGTTTGTATAAGATTTCATTGATACCTTTCTCCTCCTCTCTGTCTCCCACACACTTGCTTGCCATTTATTTTCTATTATTAATTTCTATTTTAATAACAGAGACCTCAAGTGATAGCTCTGGTTGTTCTTTAAGTGAGTTCATCTCACAGCTATCACACTTTTTATTGCTGCCAAAGGTAAGTCTCATTTAGTTTGATGGAAGTGCTGTTGTTTTTCTTAAAATGTTAGCGCTCATATTTAAATTTGAATTTAAAATTATAAAACAGCCTCTATAACTGAGAACTTATATGAGAGCTTTGCAAGCCTTCAAGTTTCAAGGGAGGTTCTTGGATTATTAGAGAAGAAATATGAGTGTTAAGAGACTATCCAGCTCTAAATATGGGTGAGGAAGTAACCATTTTTACTTTCAATAATAAGTTGATAATAGTAAGTACCGATTTAGGAGGTGCACCTAATTAAGTACATACTGCTTTAGGAGGTGTTTTCTGATTTTATGATTAAAATTAGGGTGCTCCTAATTAAGTACTATCTTTAATTAATGCTCCTAATTAAGTACTAGCATTTTAGGAGCTGCTCCTAATTAAGTACGTACCAATTTAAATTTAGAAATATGGAACTATAACAGTAAAAACTGATATCAATCTCTAAAGTTTGAAACCAGTTCTCAAAATTTTCTCCATATCCTACTAAGAGGTTGACCTCCTATAGGATGCCCATATTTAATAGTAAGTTTTACAGAGGTATATAATTGAAATCAATAAACTTAAATTTGAATAATCATTTCTTAGATCTGTAAACAAGATGGAGTCAATGAATGATGCAATGAAAAGAGTGCAAGCACAAGAATTGATTCAAAGATTTAGAAGCAAGGAGGATTTGCACCGCTACCTGGTGCAGCAAGGTAATGAACTCATAGTAGCTAATCTTGATTATGTAGTTGGTTTGTACCTGCCAACGATGGAAGGTACTAAAATTTCATTTCTAAGAGCGATACTCTGCGAAGAAAAGAAAGCATTGAAAACTTAAGATGTGAAGTTTGCAGATATTTCCAAACTATCCAGAAATATCTGTGACTAACTTATATGATGATGCTATGAATAACCCAGACGTTTCGCTGTACCTGCCTACTAAGAAGCAGTTGTAAAATAAACTACCTGAAAGAAACTATTTCTTTGGTATACTTGCAACAATTAAAGGTGATTACTTGAAAGAAATTATTCAAGAATCTCATAAGAAAAGGTACAGCATCTCCTAAGAAGATAAGGACAAACAAGGGATCAAGATAAGAAAAAGTGAGAGCTGGCTATCAGAGCTACAGAAGCACCCTTATATTCCAAGTAAGATTTGTAGCTTAACTCTTTAGAAAAATCTGGTACTGGCATATTCTTGATGAAGGAATAGAGCAAGCTTCACAGAGAGCGAAAGTCGCAGACAAAGTATGAAGTTAGCAAGAGACTTTATTCAAATATTCAGCCACCAGAGTAAATGAACATAGATGCAGGAGCTGGCAGCAAGAGAACAAACTTAGGAGAGGGAAGCAAGAAATAAAAGAAAAGAAAGAGAAGCCAGCTCACTCTAAAGAATTTTAAATGTGACTTATATATTCATAAACTTAACTACAAAACTTATTAATATACTTCAAAAAAACTCCAAAACCCCTTAATGAGGTTTATAAGTGCTTTTATTTGTAGGGAATTTGTTAGGGGTTGGGGTTATTAATTAAATGAGAGAAAAAAATAGCAAGCTTTTGGGGTCTTTTTATGATGAGAAGTATATAGATTTAGTGTTTAAACTGCGATTTGGATGTGATATATAAGTTGAGTAAGTCAAACAAGTACTTAATTATAAGTCAATTGCACTGCTCTTAAAGCGAAGTCCATCAACTGTTCGATCCCACTGCCTTATAGCAGTATAACTAAAGCAATAATAGCTGAACTCTATGCCTAAGAGGAAGTCAAAGTTTCTATCAAAGCATATTGACTATCTTATTAATGAAAAAACTTTGAAGTATTGGGCTCACTTCTCTCTCGACCAACGAGCTACTATGTTTCACCGCCAGTTCCCTGAGTTGAAGATCTCTGCATAGTCTGTTGCAAACATTTATAAACGAAATGGTATCACTTACAAAGGTGTGAATCTTATCAAGAGAGTGATTGATTTCACTCTTCCATTTTACAACAATAACTTAAATTATATTTATAATTAAATGCAGAGAGCTCATTTGAATAATATTAAGTTTATACATGCTGACGAGGCTGTGTTTACCTTCAACACTTTCATCTAGAAGTCTTGGTATAAGAGGCATAGCAACATAGAAGTATATGACTTGAAAGTCAAGGTATAAACAATGGCAATTCTTGGAGGTATTAGCGAGGATGCTGGTTTAGAAACTTATGT
>ARYC01007472.1:0-20915 GCA_000711775.1 Oxytricha trifallax
AAAAGGGGTCAAACAAAGTGTTAGAAAAAATATTTTGAGATTCCTGACTACTACTCATGAAAAATTAAAGTTATATATTAATTATAAATTTTAAGAAAAAAATTATAAGAAACCCTATATAGATAAGAGATTCCATAAGAGAATGATAAAATAATGTGTAACTTTTGCTAATTCCTTGAATTTGTGAGTACTTAATCATAAAATGTATAAAAGCTCCAAAACCCTACAATTTTAAAAAGAAAACCTTACGAATTTCATAACAAAACCCGAACAAAATAAATAAAGTGGACAAAGTTGTAAGAAATGGTATATTCTTCAATATGTTACTAAAACTCTTAATAAAGTTACCAAAACCTTGAATTACTTTATATTTGATAAGAAAACACTACTAAAATAAACATTTACTTACTCCGTTTGGTTTCTCTCTGGGTTTTGATGAAAAGGTTTCTCTGGGTTTTCATTCTATAGTAAAGACATAAAAATAAAAAGAGAGCGTAGTATCTTTGCTTTGCAGGTTTGACTTTGGGTTTACATGTACTTCGCATTGGGTTTTCATTACGCAATACGCTGAGCCTTCGTTACTACAAGGACTCGCGTCCCTATTAAATTTAAATTTCTTCGTCTTTGGCTTACCCGAAAGGTTTTGGCGTCAGCCTTTTTTCAGGTTATCTAAAAGAAGAAAAGATTGTTATATTAATTCTACCAAATTGTACTTATATTCTTCTTTGCTTAACTTATTATACTATTTACATGATTTCTATAATGATATAAATTTGACTTCAGACCCCCCCCCCACCCCCACCCCCCCTTTGACTATAAATGGACACTTTTTGTATGAGAAGGATACGTTTCTCATCCTTAGGTATACCCATATATGGGGTTTTGGGGCTCCGCAGATCGTCAAATTTTCCTCCCAACTTTTTTATATATAAAATGTGCGTGACGCTTTGTTATATTATATATATTAAATGGGGTTCTGGGGACCGATAAAACGCGATTTTTCCCTCGTGAGCCATTTCAAATGCTATCTTATTGAAAATTAGATATTTACTCCACAATCGACTATGGAGATTCGATATCGCGTGGTCAACAAAGAAATTATTTTTTTTCCTGACTCACTTTGGCTTCATGGTACAAAATAAAGAAATTTGAAAAAGTTACAAAAATTGAAAATAAAGTTGCTTCACTCGACATATAGCCTCTAAAAAAGGTGTCAAATCATAGTGTTAGAAAAAATATTTTCAGATTCCGGACTACTACTCATAAAAAATTAAAGTTAAATAGAAATTATCTTATTTAAATATAAAAAAGCTAAGAGAAGCTTATCAGACAAGATATTCTTAAGAAGAAAGTTATAATAATATAGTAGAGATAAAAGTTTCAAGAATTTGTGAGTACTTACTCATTAAATTGACCAAAACCCTGAAAACCCTACCATTTTGATAAGAAAACCCGACAAATTTGATAAGAAAACCCTATCAAAATTAATATATTGAAAAAGTTATAAGAAATAATAAATACTTCAATATCTTACTAAACTCCTTAATACATATTTAAAAACCTTTAAAACCTATATCAATATATATGTAAACTCTACTAAAATAAACATTTACTTACTCCTTTTGGTTTCTATCTGGGTTTTGGTGAAAAGGTGTCTCTGGGTTTTCATATAATAATAAAGACAATATAATCAGTAGAAAGCGTGATCTCTTTGGCTTTGCAAGTTTGACCTTGGGTTTTCATGCACTTCGCTTTGGGTTTTCATGCGTGACGCAATACGCAGAGTCTTCGCTTCGCTCAGGACTCGCGTCCCAATAAAATTAATATTGCCTCGTCTTTGGCTTACCCGAAGGGTTTTGGCGTCAGCCTTATTTCAGGTTATCTAAAAAAGAAATTATTGTTATATTAATTCTACCAAATTGTACTTATATTCTTCTATGTTTAACTTATTATACTATTGACATGATTTCTATAATCATAAATAATTTGACTTCAGACCCCCCCCCACCCCCACCCCCCCCTTGACTATAAAATGGACACTTTTTGTATGAGAAGGATACGTTTCTCATCCTTAGGTATACCCATATATGGGGTTTTGGGGCTCCGCAGATCGTCAAATTTTCCTCCCAACTTTTTTATATATAAAATGTGCGTGACGCTTTGTTATATTATATATATTAAATGGGGTTCTGGGGACCGATAAAACGCGATTTTTCCCTCGTGAGCCATTTCAAATGCTATCTTATTGAAAATTAGATATTTACTCCACAATCGACTATGGAGATTCGATATCGCGTGGTCAACAAAGAAATTATTTTTTTTCCTGACTCACTTTGGCTTCATGGTACAAAATAAAGAAATTTGAAAAAGTTACAAAAATTGAAAATAAAGTTGCTTCACTCGACATATAGCCTCTAAAAAAGGTGTCAAATCATAGTGTTAGAAAAAATATTTTCAGATTCCGGACTACTACTCATAAAAAATTAAAGTTAAATAGAAATTATCTTATTTAAATATAAAAAAGCTAAGAGAAGCTTATCAGACAAGATATTCTTAAGAAGAAAGTTATAATAATATAGTAGAGATAAAAGTTTCTAGATTTGTGAGTACTTACTCATAAAATTGAAAAAACCCACAAAACCCGACAATTTTGATAAGAAAACCCTACCAATTTGATAAGAAAACCCGATAAAATTTAATAAATCGAAAAAGTTGCAAGAAATAATATATACTTCAAGATGTTCTAAAATCCATAATAAATCTTTAAAAACAATGATAACCTTTTATTTGATAAGAAAACTCTACTAAAATAACAATTACTTACTCACTTTGGTTTCTCTCCGGGTTTTGGGGAAAAGGTGTCTCTGGGTTTTCATGATAATATAAAGACATAAAAACTAGTAGAAAGAGCGGTCTCTTTGGCTTTGCAAGTTTGACATTGGGTTTTCATCCACTTCGCTTTGGGTTTTCATTACGCAATACGCAGAGTCTTCGCTTCGCTCAGGACTCGCGTCCCAATATAATTAAAATTGCCTCGTCTTTGGCTTACCCGAAGGGTTTTGGCGTCAGCCTTATTTCAGGTTATCTAAAAAAGAAATTATTGTTATATTAATTCTACGAAATTGTACTTATATTCTTCTATGTTTAACTTATTATACTATTGACATGGTTTCTATAATCATATATAATTTGACTTCAGACCCCCCCCCACCACCCCCCCCTTGACTATAAAATGGACACTTTTTGTATGAGAAGGATACGTTTCTCATCCTTAGGTATACCCATATATGGGGTTTTGGGGCTCCGCAGATCGTCAAATTTTCCTCCCAACTTTTTTATATATAAAATGTGCGTGACGCTTTGTTATATTATATATATTAAATGGGGTTCTGGGGACCGATAAAACGCGATTTTTCCCTCGTGAGCCATTTCAAATGCTATCTTATTGAAAATTAGATATTTACTCCACAATCGACTATGGAGATTCGATATCGCGTGGTCAACAAAGAAATTATTTTTTTTCCTGACTCACTTTGGCTTCATGGTACAAAAATAAAGAAATTTGAAAAAGTTACAAAAATTGAAAATAAAGTTGCTTCACTCGACATATAGCCTCTAAAAAAGGTGTCAAAACATAGTCTTAGAAAAAATATTTTCAATTTACTGACCACTACTCATGAAAAATAAATGTTATATAGAAATTATTCATTTAAATATAAAAAGTGGTAAGAAAAGCTTAACAGGCAAGATATTGTTAAGAAGATAAAAAAAATAATGTAGTAGAGATAAAAGTTTCTAGAATTTGTGAGTACTTACTCATAAAAGTTAAAAAATCACCAAAACCCTACAATATTGATAAGAAAACCCTCCCAAATTGATAAGAAAACCCGATCAAATTTAATAAATCTAAAAAGTTGTAAGAAATAATATAAACTTCAATATGTTATTAATAACCTTAATAAATTTACCATAACCTTTAAATACTTTATATAAGATAAGAAAACTCTACTAAAATAAACATTTACTTACTCTCTTTGGTTTCTCTCTGGGTTTTGGTGTAAAGGTGTCTCTGGGTTTTCATATAATAGTAAAGACATAAAAACTCTTATATAGAGCGGTCTCTTTGGCTTTGCGAGTTTGACATTGGGTTTTCATCCACTTTGCTTTGGGTTTTCATTGACGCAATACGCAGAGTCTTCGCTTCGCTCAGGACTCGCGTCCCAATATAATTAATATTGCCTCGTCTTTGGCTTACCCGAAGGGTTTTGGCGTCAGCCTTATTTCAGGTTATCTAAAAAAGAAATTATTGTTATATTAATTCTACGAAATTGTACTTATATTCTTCTATGTTTAACTTATTATACTATTGACATGGTTTCTATAATCATATATAATTTGACTTCAGACCCCCCCCCACCCACCCCCCCCTTGACTATAAAATGGACACTTTTTGTATGAGAAGGATACGTTTCTCATCCTTAGGTATACCCATATATGGGGTTTTGGGGCTCCGCAGATCGTCAAATTTTCCTCCCAACTTTTTTATATATAAAATGTGCGTGACGCTTTGTTATATTATATATATTAAATGGGGTTCTGGGGACCGATAAAACGCGATTTTTCCCTCGTGAGCCATTTCAAATGCTATCTTATTGAAAATTAGATATTTACTCCACAATCGACTATGGAGATTCGATATCGCGTGGTCAACAAAGAAATTATTTTTTTTCCTGACTCACTTTGGCTTCATGGTACAAAAATAAAGAAATTTGAAAAAGTTAAAAAATTGAAAATAAAGTTGCTTCACTCGACATATAGCCTCTAAAAAAGGTGTCAAATCATAGTGTTAGAAAAAATATTTTCAGATTCCGGACTACTACTCATAAAAAATTAAAGTTAAATAGAAATTATCTTATTTAAATATAAAAAAGCTAAGAGAAGCTTATCAGACAAGATATTCTTAAGAAGAAAGTTATAATAATATAGTAGAGATAAAAGTTTCTAGAATTTGTGAGTACTTACTCATTAAATTGACCAAAACCCTGAAAACCCTACCATTTTGATAAGAAAACCCGACAAATTTGATAAGAAAACCCTATCAAAATTAATATATTGAAAAAGTTATAAGAAATAATAAATACTTCAATATCTTACTAAACTCCTTAATACATATTTAAAAACCTTTAAAACCTATATCAATATATATGTAAACTCTACTAAAATAAACATTTACTTACTCCTTTTGGTTTCTATCTGGGTTTTGGTGAAAAGGTGTCTCTGGGTTTTCATATAATAATAAAGACAATATAATCAGTAGAAAGCGTGATCTCTTTGGCTTTGCAAGTTTGACCTTGGGTTTTCATGCACTTCGCTTTGGGTTTTCATGCGTGACGCAATACGCTGAGTCTTCGCTTCGCTCAGACTCGCGTCCCAATATAATTAATATTGCCTCGTCTTTGGCTTACCCGAAGGGTTTTGGCGTCAGCCTTATTTCAGGTTATCTAAAAAAGAAATTATTGTTATATTAATTCTACGAAATTGTACTTATATTCTTCTATGTTTAACTTATTATACTATTGACATGGTTTCTATAATCATATATAATTTGACTTCAGACCCCCCCCCACCCCCCTTGATATAAATGGACACTTTTTGTATGAGAAGGATACGTTTCTCATCCTTAGGTATACCCATATATGGGGTTTTGGGGCTCCGCAGATCGTCAAATTTTCCTCCCAACTTTTTTATATATAAAATGTGCGTGACGCTTTGTTATATTATATATATTAAATGGGGTTCTGGGGACCGATAAAACGCGATTTTTCCCTCGTGAGCCATTTCAAATGCTATCTTATTGAAAATTAGATATTTACTCCACAATCGACTATGGAGATTCGATATCGCGTGGTCAACAAAGAAATTATTTTTTTTCCTGACTCACTTTGGCTTCATGGTACAAAAATAAAGAAATTTGAAAAAGTATAAAATATTGAAAATAAAGTTGCTTCACTCGACATATAGCCTCTAAAAAAGGTGTCAAATCATAGTGTTAGAAAAAATATTTTCAGATTCCTGACTACTACTCATAAAAAATTAAAGTTATTTAGAAATTATCTTATTTAATTATAAAAAAGCTAAGAGAAGCTTATCAGACAAGATATTCTTAAGAAGAAAGTTATAATAATATAGTAGAGATAAAAGTTTCTAGAGTTTGTAAGTACTTATCCATAAAAATTCAAAAAATCACCAAAACCCTACAATTTTGATAAGAAAACCCTATAAATTTGATAAGAAAACCCGATCAAAATAAATATAATTGGAAAATTGTAAGAAATGGTATATATTTTAATATGTTACTAAAATTCTTAATACTTATCTAATAACCTTAAAACCCTGTTTTAATTGATATGAAAACTGTAATAATGATAAACATTTACTTACTCTCTTTGGTTTCTCTCTGGGTTTTGGTGGAAAGGTGTCTCTGGGTTTTCATTCAATAGTAAAGACATAATAAACTGTATATAATACTATCTCTTTGGCTTTGCATGTTTGACCTTGGGTTTTCATCCACTTCGCTTTGGGTTTTCATTACGCAATACGCAGAGTCTTCGCTTCGCTCAGGACTCGCGTCCCAATCCAATTAATATTACCTCGTTTTTGGCTTACCCGTAGGGTTTTGGCGGCAGCCTTTTTTCAGGTTATGTTAAAAAAGAAATTATTGTTATATTAATTCTACGAAATTGTACTTATATTCTTCTATGTTTAACTTATTATACTATTGACATGGTTTCTATAATCATATATAATTTGACTTCAGACCCCCCCCCACCCCCACCCCCCCCTTGACTATAAAATGGACACTTTTTGTATGAGAAGGATACGTTTCTCATCCTTAGGTATACCCATATATGGGGTTTTGGGGCTCCGCAGATCGTCAAATTTTCCTCCCAACTTTTTTATATATAAAATGTGCGTGACGCTTTGTTATATTATATATATTAAATGGGGTTCTGGGGACCGATAAAACGCGATTTTTCCCTCGTGAGCCATTTCAAATGCTATCTTATTGAAAATTAGATATTTACTCCACAATCGACTATGGAGATTCGATATCGCGTGGTCAACAAAGAAATTATTTTTTTTCCTGACTCACTTTGGCTTCATGGTACAAAATAAAGAAATTTGAAAAAGTTACAAAAATTGAAAATAAAGTTGCTTCACTCGACATATAGCCTCTAAAAAAGGTGTCAAAACATAGTCTTAGAAAAAATATTTTCAATTTACTGACCACTACTCATGAAAAATAAATGTTATATAGAAATTATTCATTTAAATATAAAAAGTGGTAAGAAAAGCTTAACAGGCAAGATATTGTTAAGAAGATAAAAAAAATAATGTAGTAGAGATAAAAGTTTCTAGAATTTGTGAGTACTTACTCATAAAAGTTAAAAAATCACCAAAACCCTACAATATTGATAAGAAAACCCTCCCAAATTGATAAGAAAACCCGATCAAATTTAATAAATCTAAAAAGTTGTAAGAAATAATATAAACTTCAATATGTTATTAAATGCTTAATAATTTACCATAACCTTTAAATACTTTATATAAGATAAGAAAACTCTACTAAAATAAACATTTACTTACTCTCTTTGGTTTCTCTCTGGGTTTTGGTGTAAAGGTGTCTCTGGGTTTTCATATAATAGTAAAGACATAAAAACTCTTATATAGAGCGGTCTCTTTGGCTTTGCGAGTTTGACATTGGGTTTTCATCCACTTTGCTTTGGGTTTTGTTTTCATTACGCTATACGCAGAGTCTTCGCTTCGCTCAGGACTCGCGTCCCAATATAATTAATATTGCCTCGTCTTTGGCTTACCCGAAGGGTTTTGGCGTCAGCCTTATTTCAGGTTATCTAAAAAAGAAATTATTGTTATATTAATTCTACCAAATTGTACTTATATTCTTCTTTGTTTAACTTATTATACTATTGACATGATTTCTATAATCATAAATAATTTGACTTCAGACCCCCCCCCACCCCCACCCCCCCCTTGACTATAAAATGGACACTTTTTGTATGAGAAGGATACGTTTCTCATCCTTAGGTATACCCATATATGGGGTTTTGGGGCTCCGCAGATCGTCAAATTTTCCTCCCAACTTTTTTATATATAAAATGTGCGTGACGCTTTGTTATATTATATATATTAAATGGGGTTCTGGGGACCGATAAAACGCGATTTTTCCCTCGTGAGCCATTTCAAATGCTATCTTATTGAAAATTAGATATTTACTCCACAATCGACTATGGAGATTCGATATCGCGTGGTCAACAAAGAAATTATTTTTTTTCCTGACTCACTTTGGCTTCATGGTACAAAAATAAAGAAATTTGAAAAAGTTACAAAAATTGAAAATAAAGTTGCTTCACTCGACATATAGCCTCTAAAAAAGGTGTCAAATCATAGTGTTATAAAAAATATTTTCAGATTGGGGACTACTACTCATAAAAAATTAAAGTTAAATAGAAATTATCTTATTTAAATATAATTAAGCTAAGAGAAGCTTATCAGAACAAGATATTCTTAAGAAGAAAGTTATAATAATATAGTAGAGATAAAAGTTTCTAGAATTTGTGAGTACTTACTCATTAAATTGACCAAAACCCTGAAAACCCTACCATTTTGATAAGAAAACCCGACAAATTTGATAAGAAAACCCTATCAAAATTAATATATTGAAAAAGTTATAAGAAATAATAAATACTTCAATATCTTACTAAACTCCTTAATACATATTTAAAAACCTTTAAAACCTATATCAATATATATGTAAACTCTACTAAAATAAACATTTACTTACTCCTTTTGGTTTCTATCTGGGTTTTGGTGAAAAGGTGTCTCTGGGTTTTCATATAATAATAAAGACAATATAATCAGTAGAAAGCGTGATCTCTTTGGCTTTGCAAGTTTGACCTTGGGTTTTCATGCACTTCGCTTTGGGTTTTCATGCGTGACGCAATACGCTGAGTCTTCGCTTCGCTCAGGACTCGCGTCCCAATATAATTAATATTGCCTCGTCTTTGGCTTACCCGAAGGGTTTTGGCGTCAGCCTTATTTCAGGTTATCTAAAAAAGAAATTATTGTTATATTAATTCTACGAAATTGTACTTATATTCTTCTATGTTTAACTTATTATACTATTGACATGGTTTCTATAATCATATATAATTTGACTTCAGACCCCCCCCCACCCCCCCCTTGACTATAAAATGGACACTTTTTGTATGAGAAGGATACGTTTCTCATCCTTAGGTATACCCATATATGGGGTTTTGGGGCTCCGCAGATCGTCAAATTTTCCTCCCAACTTTTTTATATATAAAATGTGCGTGACGCTTTGTTATATTATATATATTAAATGGGGTTCTGGGGACCGATAAAACGCGATTTTTCCCTCGTGAGCCATTTCAAATGCTATCTTATTGAAAATTAGATATTTACTCCACAATCGACTATGGAGATTCGATATCGCGTGGTCAACAAAGAAATTATTTTTTTTCCTGACTCACTTTGGCTTCATGGTATAAGAAATTAAGAAATTTGAAAAAGTTCCAAAAATTGAAAATAAAGTTGCTTCACTCGACATATAGCCTCTAAAAAAGGTGTCAAATCATAGTGTTAGAAAAAATATTTTCAGATTCCTGACTACTACTCATAAAAAATTAAAGTTATTTAGAAATTATCTTATTTAATTATAAAAAAGCTAAGAGAAGCTTATCAGACAAGATATTCTTAAGAAGAAAGTTATAATAATATAGTAGAGATAAAAGTTTCTAGAGTTTGTGAGTACTTACTCATTAAATTGACCAAAACCCTGAAAACCCTACCATTTTGATAAGAAAACCCGACAAATTTGATAAGAAAACCCTATCAAAATTAATATATTGAAAAAGTTATAAGAAATAATAAATACTTCAATATCTTACTAAACTCCTTAATACATATTTAAAAACCTTTAAAACCTATATCAATATATATGTAAACTCTACTAAAATAAACATTTACTTACTCCTTTTGGTTTCTATCTGGGTTTTGGTGAAAAGGTGTCTCTGGGTTTTCATATAATAATAAAGACAATATAATCAGTAGAAAGCGTGATCTCTTTGGCTTTGCAAGTTTGACCTTGGGTTTTCATGCACTTCGCTTTGGGTTTTCATTGACGCAATACGCAGAGTCTTCGCTTCGCTCAGGACTCGCGTCCCAATTCAATTTAAATTTCTTCGTTTTTTGGCTTACCCGCAGGGTTTTGGCGTCAGCCTTATTTCAGGTTATCTAAAAAAGAAATTATTGTTATATTAATTCTACGAAATTGTACTTATATTCTTCTATGTTTAACTTATTATACTATTGACATGGTTTCTATAATCATATATAATTTGACTTCAGACCCCCCCCCACCCCCACCCCCCCCTTGACTATAAAATGGACACTTTTTGTATGAGAAGGATACGTTTCTCATCCTTAGGTATACCCATATATGGGGTTTTGGGGCTCCGCAGATCGTCAAATTTTCCTCCCAACTTTTTTATATATAAAATGTGCGTGACGCTTTGTTATATTATATATATTAAATGGGGTTCTGGGGACCGATAAAACGCGATTTTTCCCTCGTGAGCCATTTCAAATGCTATCTTATTGAAAATTAGATATTTACTCCACAATCGACTATGGAGATTCGATATCGCGTGGTCAACAAAGAAATTATTTTTTTTCCTGACTCACTTTGGCTTCATGGTACAGAAATTAAGAAATTTGAAAAAGTTCCAAAAATTGAAAATAAAGTTGCTTCACTCGATATATAGCCTCTAAAAAAGGTGTCAAATCATAGTGTTAGAAAAAATATTTTCAGATTCCTGACTACTACTCATAAAAAATTAAAGTTATTTAGAAATTATCTTATTTAATTATAAAAAAGCTAAGAGAAGCTTATCAGACAAGATATTCTTAAGAAGAAAGTTATAATAATATAGTAGAGATAAAAGTTTCTAGAGTTTGTAAGTACTTATACACAAAAATTCAAAAAATCACCAAAACCCTACAATTTTGATAAGAAAACCCTATAAATTTGATAAGAAAACCCGATCAAAATAAATATAATTGGAAAATTGTAAGAAATGGTATATATTTTAATATGTTACTAAAATTCTTAATACTTATCTAATAACCTTAAAACCCTGTTTTAATTGATATGAAAACTGTAATAATGATAAACATTTACTTACTCTCTTTGGTTTCTCTCTGGGTTTTGGTGGAAAGGTGTCTCTGGGTTTTCATTCAATAGTAAAGACATAATAAACTGTATATAATACTATCTCTTTGGCTTTGCATGTTTGACCTTGGGTTTTCATCCACTTCGCTTTGGGTTTTCATTACGCAATACGCAGAGTCTTCGCTTCGCTCAGGACTCGCGTCCCAATCCAATTAATATTACCTCGTTTTTGGCTTACCCGTAGGGTTTTGGCGGCAGCCTTTTTTCAGGTTATGTTAAAAAAGAAAGATTGTTATATTAATTCTACCAAATTGTACTTATATTCTTCTATGTTTAACTTATTATACTATTGACATGATTTCTATAATCATAAATAATTTGACTTCAGACCCCCCCCCACCCCCACCCCCCCCTTGACTATAAATGGACACTTTTTGTATGAGAAGGATACGTTTCTCATCCTTAGGTATACCCATATATGGGGTTTTGGGGCTCCGCAGATCGTCAAATTTTCCTCCCAACTTTTTTATATATAAAATGTGCGTGACGCTTTGTTATATTATATATATTAAATGGGGTTCTGGGGACCGATAAAACGCGATTTTTCCCTCGTGAGCCATTTCAAATGCTATCTTATTGAAAATTAGATATTTACTCCACAATCGACTATGGAGATTCGATATCGCGTGGTCAACAAAGAAATTATTTTTTTTCCTGACTCACTTTGGCTTCATGGTACAAAATAAAGAAATTTGAAAAAGTTACAAAAATTGAAAATAAAGTTGCTTCACTCGACATATAGCCTCTAAAAAAGGTGTCAAAACATAGTCTTAGAAAAAATATTTTCAATTTACTGACCACTACTCATGAAAAATAAATGTTATATAGAAATTATTCATTTAAATATAAAAAGTGGTAAGAAAAGCTTAACAGGCAAGATATTGTTAAGAAGATAAAAAAAATAATGTAGTAGAGATAAAAGTTTCTAGAATTTGTGAGTACTTACTCATAAAAGTTAAAAAATCACCAAAACCCTACAATATTGATAAGAAAACCCTCCCAAATTGATAAGAAAACCCGATCAAATTTAATAAATCTAAAAAGTTGTAAGAAATAATATAAACTTCAATATGTTATTAATAACCTTAATAAATTTACATAACCTTTAAATACTTTATATAAGATAAGAAAACTCTACTAAAAAAAACATTTACTTACTCCCTTTGGTTTCTCTCTGGGTTTTGGTGAAAAGGTGTCTCTGGGTTTTCATACAATAGTAAAGACATAAAAACCAATATAAACAGCGGTCTCTTTGGCTTTGCAAGTTTGACATTGGGTTTTCATCCACTTCGCTTTGGGTTTTCATTGACGCAATACGCAGAGTCTTCGCTTCGCTCAGGACTCGCGTCCCAATAAAATTAATATTACCTCGTCTTTGGCTTACCCGAAGGTTTTGGCGTCAGCCTTATTTCAGGTTATCTAAAAAAGAAATTATTGTTATATTAATTCTACGAAATTGTACTTATATTCTTCTATGTTTAACTTATTATACTATTGACATGGTTTCTATAATCATATATAATTTGACTTCAGACCCCCCCCCACCCCACCCCCCCCTTGACTATAAAATGGACACTTTTTGTATGAGAAGGATACGTTTCTCATCCTTAGGTATACCCATATATGGGGTTTTGGGGCTCCGCAGATCGTCAAATTTTCCTCCCAACTTTTTTATATATAAAATGTGCGTGACGCTTTGTTATATTATATATATTAAATGGGGTTCTGGGGACCGATAAAACGCGATTTTTCCCTCGTGAGCCATTTCAAATGCTATCTTATTGAAAATTAGATATTTACTCCACAATCGACTATGGAGATTCGATATCGCGTGGTCAACAAAGAAATTATTTTTTTTCCTGACTCACTTTGGCTTCATGGTACAAAAATAAAGAAATTTGAAAAAGTTACAAAAATTGAAAATAAAGTTGCTTCACTCGACATATAGCCTCTAAAAAAGGTGTCAAAACATAGTCTTAGAAAAAATATTTTCAATTTACTGACCACTACTCATGAAAAATAAATGTTATATAGAAATTATTCATTTAAATATAAAAAGTGGTAAGAAAAGCTTAACAGGCAAGATATTGTTAAGAAGATAAAAAAAATAATGTAGTAGAGATAAAAGTTTCTAGAATTTGTGAGTACTTACTCATAAAAGTTAAAAAATCACCAAAACCCTACAATATTGATAAGAAAACCCTCCCAAATTGATAAGAAAACCCGATCAAATTTAATAAATCTAAAAAGTTGTAAGAAATAATATAAACTTCAATATGTTATTAATAACCTTAATAAATTTTACCATAACCTTTAAATACTTTATATAAGATAAGAAAACTCTACTAAAATAAACATTTACTTACTCTCTTTGGTTTCTCTCTGGGTTTTGGTGTAAAGGTGTCTCTGGGTTTTCATATAATAGTAAAGACATTAAAAACTCTTATATAGAGCGGTCTCTTTGGCTTTGCAAGTTTGACATTGGGTTTTCATCCACTTCGCTTTGGGTTTTCATACGTGACGCAATACGCAGAGTCTTCGCTTCGCTCAGGACTCGCGTCCCAATATAATTAATATTGCCTCGTCTTTGGCTTACCCGAAGGGTTTTGGCGTCAGCCTTTTTTCAGGTTATCTAAAAAAGAAATGATTGTTATATTAATTCTACCAAATTGTACTTATATTCTTCTTTGCTTAACTTATTATACTATTGACATGATTTCTATAATGATATTAAATTTGACTTCAGACCCCCCCCCACCCCCACCCCCCCCTTGACTATAAAATGGACACTTTTTGTATGAGAAGGATACGTTTCTCATCCTTAGGTATACCCATATATGGGGTTTTGGGGCTCCGCAGATCGTCAAATTTTCCTCCCAACTTTTTTATATATAAAATGTGCGTGACGCTTTGTTATATTATATATATTAAATGGGGTTCTGGGGACCGATAAAACGCGATTTTTCCCTCGTGAGCCATTTCAAATGCTATCTTATTGAAAATTAGATATTTACTCCACAATCGACTATGGAGATTCGATATCGCGTGGTCAACAAAGAAATTATTTTTTTTCCTGACTCACTTTGGCTTCATGGTACAAAAATAAAGAAATTTGAAAAAGTTACAAAAATTGAAAATAAAGTTGCTTCACTCGACATATAGCCTCTAAAAAAGGTGTCAAATCATAGTCTTAGAAAAAATATTTTCAATTTACTGACCACTACTCATGAAAAATAAATGTTATATAGAAATTATTCATTTAAATATAAAAAGTGGTAAGAAAAGCTTAACAGGCAAGATATTGTTAAGAAGATAAAAAAAATAATGTAGTAGAGATAAAAGTTTCTAGAATTTGTGAGTACTTACTCATAAAAGTTAAAAAATCACCAAAACCCTACAATATTGATAAGAAAACCCTCCCAAATTGATAAGAAAACCCGATCAAATTTAATAAATCTAAAAAGTTGTAAGAAATAATATAAACTTCAATATGTTATTAATAACCTTAATAAATTTACCATAACCTTTAAATACTTTATATAAGATAAGAAAACTCTACTAAAATAAACATTTACTTACTCTCTTTGGTTTCTCTCTGGGTTTTGGTGTAAAGGTGTCTCTGGGTTTTCATATAATAGTAAAGACATAAAAACTCTTATATAGAGCGGTCTCTTTGGCTTTGCGAGTTTGACATTGGGTTTTCATCCACTTTGCTTTGGGTTTTCAGTGACGCAATACGCAGAGTCTTCGCTTCGCTCAGGACTCGCGTCCCAATATAATTAATATTGCCTCGTCTTTGGCTTACCCGAAGGGTTTTGGCGTCAGCCTTATTTCAGGTTATCTAAAAAAGAAATTATTGTTATATTAATTCTACGAAATTGTACTTATATTCTTCTATGTTTAACTTATTATACTATTGACATGGTTTCTATAATCATATATAATTTGACTTCAGACCCCCCCCCACCCCCACCCCCCCCTTGACTATAAAATGGACACTTTTTGTATGAGAAGGATACGTTTCTCATCCTTAGGTATACCCATATATGGGGTTTTGGGGCTCCGCAGATCGTCAAATTTTCCTCCCAACTTTTTTATATATAAAATGTGCGTGACGCTTTGTTATATTATATATATTAAATGGGGTTCTGGGGACCGATAAAACGCGATTTTTCCCTCGTGAGCCATTTCAAATGCTATCTTATTGAAAATTAGATATTTACTCCACAATCGACTATGGAGATTCGATATCGCGTGGTCAACAAAGAAATTATTTTTTTTCCTGACTCACTTTGGCTTCATGGTACAAAAATAAAGAAATTTGAAAAAGTTAAAAAATTGAAAATAAAGTTGCTTCACTCGACATATAGCCTCTAAAAAAGGTGTCAAATCATAGTGTTAGAAAAAATATTTTCAGATTCCGGACTACTACTCATAAAAAATTAAAGTTAAATAGAAATTATCTTATTTAAATATAAAAAAGCTAAGAGAAGCTTATCAGACAAGATATTCTTAAGAAGAAAGTTATAATAATATAGTAGAGATAAAAGTTTCTAGAGTTTGTAAGTACTTATCCATAAAAATTCAAAAAATCACCAAAACCCTACAATTTTGATAAGAAAACCCTATAAATTTGATAAGAAAACCCGATCAAAATAAATATAATTGGAAAATTGTAAGAAATGGTATATATTTTAATATGTTACTAAAATTCTTAATACTTATCTAATAACCTTAAAACCCTGTTTTAATTGATATGAAAACTGTAATAATGATAAACATTTACTTACTCTCTTTGGTTTCTCTCTGGGTTTTGGTGGAAAGGTGTCTCTGGGTTTTCATTCAATAGTAAAGACATAATAAACTGTATATAATACTATCTCTTTGGCTTTGCATGTTTGACCTTGGGTTTTCATCCACTTCGCTTTGGGTTTTCATTACGCAATACGCAGAGTCTTCGCTTCGCTCAGGACTCGCGTCCCAATCCAATTAATATTACCTCGTTTTTGGCTTACCCGTAGGGTTTTGGCGGCAGCCTTTTTTCAGGTTATGTTAAAAAAGAAATTATTGTTATATTAATTCTACGAAATTGTACTTATATTCTTCTATGTTTAACTTATTATACTATTGACATGGTTTCTATAATCATATATAATTTGACTTCAGACCCCCCCCCACCCCCCACCCCCCCCTTGACTATAAAATGGACACTTTTTGTATGAGAAGGATACGTTTCTCATCCTTAGGTATACCCATATATGGGGTTTTGGGGCTCCGCAGATCGTCAAATTTTCCTCCCAACTTTTTTATATATAAAATGTGCGTGACGCTTTGTTATATTATATATATTAAATGGGGTTCTGGGGACCGATAAAACGCGATTTTTCCCTCGTGAGCCATTTCAAATGCTATCTTATTGAAAATTAGATATTTACTCCACAATCGACTATGGAGATTCGATATCGCGTGGTCAACAAAGAAATTATTTTTTTTCCTGACTCACTTTGGCTTCATGGTACAAAAATAAAGAAATTTGAAAAAGTTACAAAAATTGAAAATAAAGTTGCTTCACTCGACATATAGCCTCTAAAAAAGGTGTCAAAACATAGTCTTAGAAAAAATATTTTCAATTTACTGACCACTACTCATGAAAAATAAATGTTATATAGAAATTATTCATTTAAATATAAAAAGTGGTAAGAAAAGCTTAACAGGCAAGATATTGTTAAGAAGATAAAAAAAATAATGTAGTAGAGATAAAAGTTTCTAGAATTTGTGAGTACTTACTCATAAAAGTTAAAAAATCACCAAAACCCTACAATATTGATAAGAAAACCCTCCCAAATTGATAAGAAAACCCGATCAAATTTAATAAATCTAAAAAGTTGTAAGAAATAATATAAACTTCAATATGTTATTAATAACCTTAATAAATTTAAATAACCTTAAAAACCTTATTTATTTTATAAGAAAACTCTTTCATTATGGGAAGAAATCCCTTCTTAGATAAAAATTTACTTACTCCCTTTGGTTTTTATCTGGGTTTTGGTGGAAAGGTGTCTCTGGGTTTTCATACAATAGTAAAGACATAATAAACTGTATAAAATACTATCACTTTGGCTTTGCAAGTTTGACTTTGGGTTTTCATATCATTCGCTTTGGGTTTTCATGCGTGACGCAATACGCAGAGTCTTCGCTTCGCTCAGGACTCGCGTCCCAATTAAATTTATATTGCCTCGTCTTTGGCTTACCCGAAGGGTTTTGGCGTCAGCCTTTTTTCAGGTTATCTAAAAAAGAAATTATTGTTATATTAATTCTACCAAATTGTACTTATATTCTTCTTTGTTTAACTTATTATACTATTGACATGATTTCTATAATCATAAATAATTTGACTTCAGACCCCCCCCCACCCCCACCCCCCCCTTGACTATAAAATGGACACTTTTTGTATGAGAAGGATACGTTTCTCATCCTTAGGTATACCCATATATGGGGTTTTGGGGCTCCGCAGATCGTCAAATTTTCCTCCCAACTTTTTTATATATAAAATGTGCGTGACGCTTTGTTATATTATATATATTAAATGGGGTTCTGGGGACCGATAAAACGCGATTTTTCCCTCGTGAGCCATTTCAAATGCTATCTTATTGAAAATTAGATATTTACTCCACAATCGACTATGGAGATTCGATATCGCGTGGTCAACAAAGAAATTATTTTTTTTCCTGACTCACTTTGGCTTCATGGTACAAAAATAAAGAAATTTGAAAAAGTTACAAAAATTGAAAATAAAGTTGCTTCACTCGACATATAGCCTCTAAAAAAGGTGTCAAATCATAGTGTTATAAAAAATATTTTCAGATTGGGGACTACTACTCATAAAAAATTAAAGTTAAATAGAAATTATCTTATTTAAATATAATTAAGCTAAGAGAAGCTTATCAGACAAGATATTCTTAAGAAGAAAGTTATAATAATATAGTAGAGATAAAAGTTTCTAGAGTTTGTGAGTACTTACTCATAAAATTGAAAGAAAGTCCAAAACCCTACAATTTTGATAAGAAAACCCTACTAATTTGATAAGAAAACTCGATAAAATTTAATAAATTGAAAAACTTGTAAGAAATAATCTAAACTCCAATATGTTACTAAAAACCTTAATAAATTTACCATAACCTTTAAATACTTTATATAAGATAAGAAAACTCTACTAAAATAAACATTTACTTACTCTCTTTGGTTTCTCTCTGGGTTTTGGTGTAAAGGTGTCTCTGGGTTTTCATATAATAGTAAAGACATAAAAACTCTTATATAGACTATCACTTTGGCTTTGCAAGTTTGACTTTGGGTTTTCATATCATTCGCTTTGGGTTTTCATGCGTGACGCAATACGCAGAGTCTTCGCTTCGCTCAGGACTCGCGTCCCAATTAAATTTATATTGCCTCGTCTTTGGCTTACCCGAAGGGTTTTGGCGTCAGCCTTTTTTCAGGTTATCTAAAAAAGAAATTATTGTTATATTAATTCTACCAAATTGTACTTATATTCTTCTTTGTTTAACTTATTATACTATTGACATGATTTCTATAATCATAAATAATTTGACTTCAGACCCCCCCCCACCCCCACCCCCCCCTTGACTATAAAATGGACACTTTTTGTATGAGAAGGATACGTTTCTCATCCTTAGGTATACCCATATATGGGGTTTTGGGGCTCCGCAGATCGTCAAATTTTCCTCCCAACTTTTTTATATATAAAATGTGCGTGACGCTTTGTTATATTATATATATTAAATGGGGTTCTGGGGACCGATAAAACGCGATTTTTCCCTCGTGAGCCATTTCAAATGCTATCTTATTGAAAATTAGATATTTACTCCACAATCGACTATGGAGATTCGATATCGCGTGGTCAACAAAGAAATTATTTTTTTTCCTGACTCACTTTGGCTTCATGGTACAAAAATAAAGAAATTTGAAAAAGTATAAAATATTGAAAATAAAGTTGCTTCACTCGACATATAGCCTCTAAAAAAGTGATCAAAACATAGTGTTAGAAAAAATATTTTCAGATTCCTGACTACTACTCATTAAAAATTAAAGTTTTTAGAAATTATCTTATTTAATTATAAAAAAGCTAAGAGAAGCTTATCAGACAAGATATTCTTAAGAAGAAAGTTATAATAATATAGTAGAGATAAAAGTTTCTAGAGTTTGTGAGTACTTACTCATAAAATTGAAGAAAGTCCAAAACCCTACAATTTTGATAAGAAAACCCTACTAATTTGATAAGAAAACTCGATAAAATTTAATAAATTGAAAAACTTGTAAGAAATAATCTAAACTCCAATATGTTACTAAAAACCTTAATAAATTTACCATAACCTTTAAATACTTTATATAAGATAAGAAAACTCTACTAAAATAAACATTTACTTACTCTCTTTGGTTTCTCTCTGGGTTTTGGTGTAAAGGTGTCTCTGGGTTTTCATATAATAGTAAAGACATAAAAACTCTTATATAGAGCGGTCTCTTTGGCTTTGCGAGTTTGACATTGGGTTTTCATCCACTTTGCTTTGGGTTTTCATTACGGCAATACGCAGAGTCTTCGCTTCGCTCAGGACTCGCGTCCCAATATAATTAATATTGCCTCGTCTTTGGCTTACCCGAAGGGTTTTGGCGTCAGCCTTATTTCAGGTTATCTAAAAAAGAAATTATTGTTATATTAATTCTACGAAATTGTACTTATATTCTTCTATGTTTAACTTATTATACTATTGACATGGTTTCTATAATCATATATAATTTGACTTCAGACCCCCCCCCACCCCCACCCCCCCCTTGACTATAAAATGGACACTTTTTGTATGAGAAGGATACGTTTCTCATCCTTAGGTATACCCATATATGGGGTTTTGGGGCTCCGCAGATCGTCAAATTTTCCTCCCAACTTTTTTATATATAAAATGTGCGTGACGCTTTGTTATATTATATATATTAAATGGGGTTCTGGGGACCGATAAAACGCGATTTTTCCCTCGTGAGCCATTTCAAATGCTATCTTATTGAAAATTAGATATTTACTCCACAATCGACTATGGAGATTCGATATCGCGTGGTCAACAAAGAAATTATTTTTTTTCCTGACTCACTTTGGCTTCATGTATAAGAAATTAAGAAATTTGAAAAAGTTCCAAAAATTGAAAATAAAGTTGCTTCACTCGATATATAGCCTCTAAAAAAGGTGTCAAATCATAGTGTTAGAAAAAATATTTTCAGATTCCTGACTACTACTCATTAAAAATTAAAGTTATAATAAAATTCTTATTTTTCATTATAAAATTGAGAAGAAACTTTAAATAGATTTGAGATTCAAATTAAGAAATAGATAATAAATAGTAATTTAAAAAGATTTCTAAAATTTGTAAGTACTTATCCATAAAAATTCAAAAAATCACCAAAACCCTACAATTTTGATAAGAAAACCCTATAAATTTGATAAGAAAACCCGATCAAAATAAATATAATTGGAAAATTGTAAGAAATGGTATATATTTTAATATGTTACTAAAATTCTTAA
>ARYC01007474.1:0-14108 GCA_000711775.1 Oxytricha trifallax
AAGTGCTCAATGCGACCATGTTTGACTTTCCGTCCAATTTGATCCTTGAACCCTAAAATTGAAGATTTTTGAGATTTTCAAAAGATTTATTTATTTTTTTTCGATTTTTCGAATTTCGATGAAAATTGACCAAAAAGGGCCCAAAATCTACTTTCCAAAATCAACCATAACTTCTCTATCTTTACGAGTTGAGAGAGCTAAGACATGTGGGAATGTATGTAAATAGATTCTTAAAACGTAAGATTCCTATAGAAATGAGAGCAGAGGTCAAGATGACCTTGAATAGGGCACTTTAAGTTTGACTAGAAAAGCAAGGAATTTCTATTATAAGAGGGAATTTCCAAGTGCCCCAAGAGCTACCATGCCATGTGACCTTTCGATTCTAGAACATTTCTTCGAATTAGTCGCGCCGTGAACTACATTTCTAGTAGTGGAAGTGCTCAATGCGACCATGTTTGACTTTCCGTCCAATTTGATCCTTGAACCCTAAAATTGAAGATTTTTGAGATTTTCAAAAGATTTATTTATTTTTTTTCGATTTTTCGAATTTCGATGAAAATTGACCAAAAAGGGCCCAAAATCTACTTTCCAAAATCAACCATAACTTCTCTATCTTTACGAGTTGAGAGAGCTAAGACATGTGGGAATGTATGTAAATAGATTCTTAAAACGTAAGATTCCTATAGAAATGAGAGCAGAGGTCAAGATGACCTTGAATAGGGCACTTTAAGTTTGGACTAGAAAAGCAAGGAATTTCTATTATAAGAGGGAATTTCCAAGTGCCCCAAGATACTACTTGCCATGTGACCTTTCGATTCTAGACATTTCTTCGAATTAGTCGCGCCGTGAACTACATTTCTAGTAGTGGAAGTGCTCAATGCGACCATGTTTGACTTTCCGTCCAATTTGATCCTTGAACCCTAAAATTGAAGATTTTTGAGATTTTCAAAAGATTTATTTATTTTTTTTCGATTTTTCGAATTTCGATGAAAATTGACCAAAAAGGGCCCAAAATCTACTTTCCAAAATCAACCATAACTTCTCTATCTTTACGAGTTGAGAGAGCTAAGACATGTGGGAATGTATGTAAATAGATTCTTAAAACGTAAGATTCCTATAGAAATGAGAGCAGAGGTCAAGATGACCTTGAATAGGGCACTTTAAGTTTGACTAGAAAAGCAAGGAATTTCTATTATAAGAGGGAATTTCCAAGTGCCCCAAGAGCTACCATGCCAGGTGACTTTTCGATTTTAAGTTATTTTCTCGAATTAGTCGCGCCGTGAACTACATTTCTAGTAGTGGAAGTGCTCATTCCGACCATGTTTGACTTTCCGTCCAATTTGATCCTTGAACCCTAAAATTGAAGATTTTTGAGATTTTCAAAAAATTTATTTATTTTTTTCGATTTTTCGAATTTCGATGAAAATTGACCAAAAAGGGGCCAAAATCTACTTTCCAAAATCAACCATAACTTCTCTATCTTTACGAGTTGAGAGAGCTAAGACATGTAGGAATGTATGTAAAAGGATTCTCAAAACGTAAGATTCCTATAGAAATGAGAGCAGAGGTCAAGATGACCTTGAATAGGGTACTTTAAGTTTGACTAGAAAAGCAAGGAATTTCTATTATAAGAGGGAATTTCCAAGTGCCCCAAGATACTACTTGCCATGTGACCTTTCGATTCTAGGTCATTTCTTCGAATTAGTCGCGCCGTGAACTACATTTCTAGTAGTGGAAGTGCTCAATGCGACCATCATGTTTGACTTTCCGTCCAATTTGATCCTTGAACCCTAAAATTGAAGATTTTTGAGATTTTCAAAAAATTTATTTATTTTTTTCGATTTTTCCAATTTCGATGAAAATTGACAAAAAAGGACTAAAATCTACTTTCCAAAATCAACCATAACTTCTCTATCTATACGAGTTGAGAGAGCTACGACATGTGGGAATGTATGTAAAAGGATTCTCAAAACGTAAGATTCCTATAGAAATGAGAGCAGAGGTCAAGATGACCTTGAATAGGGTACTTTAAGTTTGACTAGAAAAGCAAGGAATTTCTATTATAAGAGGGAATTTCCAAGTGCCCCAAGATACTACTTGCCATATGACGGCTTTCGATTCTAGGTCATTTCTTCGAATTAGTCGCGCCGTGAACTACATTTCTAGTAGTGGAAGTGCTCAATGCGACCATCATGTTTGACTTTCCGTCCAATTTGATCCTTGAACCCTAAAATTGAAGATTTTTGAGATTTTCAAAAAATTTATTTATTTTTTTCGATTTTTCCAATTTCGATGAAAATTGACAAAAAAGGACTAAAATCTACTTTCCAAAATCAACCATAACTTCTCTATCTATACGAGTTGAGAGAGCTACGACATGTGGGAATGTATGTAAAAGGATTCTCAAAACGTAAGATTCCTATAGAAATGAGAGCAGAGGTCAAGATGACCTTGAATAGGGTACTTTAAGTTTGACTAGAAAAGCAAGGAATTTCTATTATAAGAGGGAATTTCCAAGTGCCCCAAGATACTACTTGCCATGTGACCTTTCGATTCTAGAACATTTCTTCGAATTAGTCGCGCCGTGAACTACATTTCTAGTAGTGGAAGTGCTCAATGCGACCATGTTTGACTTTCCGTCCAATTTGATCCTTGAACCCTAAAATTGAAGATTTTTGAGATTTTCAAAAGATTTATTTATTTTTTTTCGATTTTTCGAATTTCGATGAAAATTGACCAAAAAGGGCCCAAAATCTACTTTCCAAAATCAACCATAACTTCTCTATCTTTACGAGTTGAGAGAGCTAAGACATGTGGGAATGTATGTAAATAGATTCTTAAAACGTAAGATTCCTATAGAAATGAGAGCAGAGGTCAAGATGACCTTGAATAGGGTACTTTAAGTTTGACTAGAAAAGCAAGGAATTTCTATTATAAGAGGGAATTTCCAAGTGCCCCAAGATACTACTTGCCATGTGACCTTTCGATTCTAGGTCATTTCTTCGAATTAGTCGCGCCGTGAACTACATTTCTAGTAGTGGAAGTGCTCAATGCGACCATGTTTGACTTTCCGTCCAATTTGATCCTTGAACCCTAAAATTGAAGATTTTTGAGATTTTCAAAAGATTTATTTATTTTTTTTCGATTTTTCGAATTTCGATGAAAATTGACCAAAAAGGGCCCAAAATCTACTTTCCAAAATCAACCATAACTTCTCTATCTTTACGAGTTGAGAGAGCTAAGACATGTGGGAATGTATGTAAATAGATTCTTAAAACGTAAGATTCCTATAGAAATGAGAGCAGAGGTCAAGATGACCTTGAATAGGGCACTTTAAGTTTGACTAGAAAAGCAAGGAATTTCTATTATAAGAGGGAATTTCCAAGTGCCCCAAGAGCTACCATGCCATGTGACCTTTCGATTCTAGAACATTTCTTCGAATTAGTCGCGCCGTGAACTACATTTCTAGTAGTGGAAGTGCTCAATGCGACCATGTTTGACTTTCCGTCCAATTTGATCCTTGAACCCTAAAATTGAAGATTTTTGAGATTTTCAAAAGATTTATTTATTTTTTTTCGATTTTTCGAATTTCGATGAAAATTGACCAAAAAGGGCCCAAAATCTACTTTCCAAAATCAACCATAACTTCTCTATCTTTACGAGTTGAGAGAGCTAAGACATGTGGGAATGTATGTAAATAGATTCTTAAAACGTAAGATTCCTATAGAAATGAGAGCAGAGGTCAAGATGACCTTGAATAGGGCACTTTAAGTTTGACTAGAAAAGCAAGGAATTTCTATTATAAGAGGGAATTTCCAAGTGCCCCAAGATACTACTTGCCATGTGACCTTTCGATTCTAGGTCATTTCTTCGAATTAGTCGCGCCGTGAACTACATTTCTAGTAGTGGAAGTGCTCAATGCGACCATCATGTTTGACTTTCCGTCCAATTTGATCCTTGAACCCTAAAATTGAAGATTTTTGAGATTTTCAAAAAATTTATTTATTTTTTTCGATTTTTCCAATTTCGATGAAAATTGACAAAAAAGGACTAAAATCTACTTTCCAAAATCAACCATAACTTCTCTATCTATACGAGTTGAGAGAGCTACGACATGTGGGAATGTATGTAAAAGGATTCTCAAAACGTAAGATTCCTATAGAAATGAGAGCAGAGGTCAAGATGACCTTGAATAGGGCACTTTAAGTTTGACTAGAAAAGCAAGGAATTTCTATTATAAGAGGGAATTTCCAAGTGCCCCAAGAGCTACCATGCCATGTGACCTTTCGATTCTAGAACATTTCTTCGAATTAGTCGCGCCGTGAACTACATTTCTAGTAGTGGAAGTGCTCAATGCGACCATGTTTGACTTTCCGTCCAATTTGATCCTTGAACCCTAAAATTGAAGATTTTTGAGATTTTCAAAAGATTTATTTATTTTTTTTCGATTTTTCGAATTTCGATGAAAATTGACCAAAAAGGGCCCAAAATCTACTTTCCAAAATCAACCATAACTTCTCTATCTTTACGAGTTGAGAGAGCTAAGACATGTGGGAATGTATGTAAATAGATTCTTAAAACGTAAGATTCCTATAGAAATGAGAGCAGAGGTCAAGATGACCTTGAATAGGGACTTTAAGTTTGACTAGAAAAGCAAGGAATTTCTATTATAAGAGGGAATTTCCAAGTGCCCCAAGATACTACTTGCCATGTGACCTTTCGATTCTAGAACATTTCTTCGAATTAGTCGCGCCGTGAACTACATTTCTAGTAGTGGAAGTGCTCAATGCGACCATGTTTGACTTTCCGTCCAATTTGATCCATGAACCCTAAAATTGAAGATTTTTGAGATTTTCAAAAAATTTATTTATTTTTTTCGATTTTTCCAATTTCGATGAAAATTGACCAAAAAGGGGCCAAAATCTACTTTCCAAAATCAACCATAACTTCTCTATCTTTACGAGTTGAGAGAGCTAAGACATGTAGGAATGTATGTAAAAGGATTCTCAAAACGTAAGATTCCTATAGAAATGAGAGCAGAGGTCAAGATGACCTTGAATAGGGTACTTTAAGTTTGACTAGAAAAGCAAGGAATTTCTATTATAAGAGGGAATTTCCAAGTGCCCCAAGATACTACTTGCCATGTGACCTTTCGATTCTAGGTCATTTCTTCGAATTAGTCGCGCCGTGAACTACATTTCTAGTAGTGGAAGTGCTCAATGCGACCATCATGTTTGACTTTCCGTCCAATTTGATCCTTGAACCCTAAAATTGAAGATTTTTGAGATTTTCAAAAAATTTATTTATTTTTTTCGATTTTTCCAATTTCGATGAAAATTGACAAAAAAGGACTAAAATCTACTTTCCAAAATCAACCATAACTTCTCTATCTATACGAGTTGAGAGAGCTACGACATGTGGGAATGTATGTAAAAGGATTCTCAAAACGTAAGATTCCTATAGAAATGAGAGCAGAGGTCAAGATGACCTTTAATAGGGCACTTTAAGTTTGACTAGAAAAGCAAGGAATTTCTATTATAAGAGGGAATTTCCAAGTGCCCCAAGAGCTACCATGCCATGTGACCTTTCGATTCTAGAACATTTCTTCGAATTAGTCGCGCCGTGAACTACATTTCTAGTAGTGGAAGTGCTCAATGCGACCATGTTTGACTTTCCGTCCAATTTGATCCTTGAACCCTAAAATTGAAGATTTTTGAGATTTTCAAAAGATTTATTTATTTTTTTTCGATTTTTCGAATTTCGATGAAAATTGACCAAAAAGGGCCCAAAATCTACTTTCCAAAATCAACCATAACTTCTCTATCTTTACGAGTTGAGAGAGCTAAGACATGTGGGAATGTATGTAAATAGATTCTTAAAACGTAAGATTCCTATAGAAATGAGAGCAGAGGTCAAGATGACCTTGAATAGGGCACTTTAAGTTTGACTAGAAAAGCAAGGAATTTCTATTATAAGAGGGAATTTCCAAGTGCCCCAAGAGCTACCATGCCATGTGACCTTTCGATTCTAGAACATTTCTTCGAATTAGTCGCGCCGTGAACTACATTTCTAGTAGTGGAAGTGCTCAATGCGACCATGTTTGACTTTCCGTCCAATTTGATCCTTGAACCCTAAAATTGAAGATTTTTGAGATTTTAAAAAAAATATTAATTTTTTTCGATTTTTCAAATTTCGATGAAAATTGACAAAAAAGGGACCAAAATCTACTTTCCAAAATCAACCATAACTTCTCTATCTTTACGAGTTGAGAGAGCTAAGACATGTGGGAATGTATGGAAAGAGATTCTTAAAACGTAAGAATCCTATAGAAATGAGAGCAGAGGTCAAGATGACCTCGAATAGGGCACTTGAAGTTTGACTAGAAAAGCAAGGAATTTCTATTACAAGAGGGAATTTCCAAGTGCCCCAAGACACAACTTGCCATGTGACCTTTCGATTCTAAGTCATTTCTTCGAATAAGTCACGCCGTAAACTACATTTCTAGTGTGGAAGTGCTCAATGCGACCATGTTTGACTTTCCGTCCAATTTGATCCTTGAACCCTAAAATTGAAGATTTTTGAGATTTTCAAAAAATTTATTTATTTTTTTCGATTTTTCCAATTTCGATGAAAATTGACCAAAAAGGGCCCAAAATCTACTTTCCAAAATCAACCATAACTTCTCTATCTTGACGAGTTGAGAGAGCTAAGACATGTGGGAATGTATGTAAAAAGATTCTAAAAACGTAAGATTCCTATAGAAATGACAGCAGAGGTCAAGATGACCTTGAATAGGGCACTTTAAGTTTGACTAGAAAAGCAAGGAATTTCTATTATAAGAGGGAATTTCCAAGTGCCCCAAGAACTACATGCCATGTGACCTTTCGATTCTAGAACATTTCTTCGAATTAGTCGCGCCGTGAACTACATTTCTAGTAGTGGAAGTGCTCAATGCGACCATGTTTGACTTTCCGTCCAATTTGATCCTTGAACCCTAAAATTGAAGATTTTTGAGATTTTCAAAAAATTTATTTATTTTTTTCGATTTTTCCAATTTCGATGAAAATTGACAAAAAAGGACCAAAATCTACTTTCCAAAATCAACCATAACTTCTCTATCTATACGAGTTGAGAGAGCTAAGACATGTGGGAATGTATGTAAAAAGATTCTTAAAACGTAAATTCCTATAGAAATGAGAGCAGAGGTCAAGATGACCTTGAATAGGGCACTTTAAGTTTGACTAGAAAAGCAAGGAATTTCTATTATAAGAGGGAATTTCCAAGTGCCCCAAGATACTACTTGCCATGTGACCTTTCGATTCTAGGACATTTCTTCGAATTAGTCGCGCCGTGAACTACATTTCTAGTAGTGGAAGTGCTCAATGCGACCATGTTTGACTTTCCGTCCAATTTGATCCTTGAACCCTAAAATTGAAGATTTTTGAGATTTTCAAAAAATTTATTTATTTTTTTCGATTTTTCCAATTTCGATGAAAATTGACAAAAAAGGACCAAAATCTACTTTCCAAAATCAACCATAACTTCTCTATCTATACGAGTTGAGAGAGCTAAGACATGTGGGAATGTATGTAAAAAGATTCTTAAAACGTAAGATTCCTATAGAAATGAGAGCAGAGGTCAAGATGACCTTGAATAGGGCACTTTAAGTTTGACTAGAAAAGCAAGGAATTTCTATTATAAGAGGGAATTTCCAAGTGCCCCAAGAACTACATGCCAGGTGACCTTTCGATTCTAAGTCATTTCCTCGAATTAGTCGCGCCGTGAACTACATTTCTAGTAGTGGAAGTGCTCAATGCGACCATGTTTGACTTTCCGTCCAATTTGATCCATGAACCCTAAAATTGAAGATTTTTGAGATTTTCAAAAAATTTATTTATTTTTTTCGATTTTTCCAATTTCGATGAAAATTGACAAAAAAGGACCAAAATCTACTTTCCAAAATCAACCATAACTTCTCTATCTATACGAGTTGAGAGAGCTAAGACATGTGGGAATGTATGTAAAAAGATTCTTAAAACGTAAGATTCATATAGAAATGAGAGCAGAGGTCAAGATGACCTTGAATAGGGCACTTTAAGTTTGATAGAAAAGCAAGGAATTTCTATTATAAGAGGGAATTTCCAAGTGCCCCAAGAACTACATGCCATCTGACCTTTCGATTCTAGAACATTTCTTCGAATTAGTCGCGCCGTGAACTACATTTCTAGTAGTGGAAGTGCTCAATGCGACCATGTTTGACTTTCCGTCCAATTTGATCCTTGAACCCTAAAATTGAAGATTTTTGAGATTTTCAAAAAATTTATTTATTTTTTTCGATTTTTCCAATTTCGATGAAAATTGACAAAAAAGGACCAAAATCTACTTTCCAAAATCAACCATAACTTCTCTATCTATACGAGTTGAGAGAGCTAAGACATGTGGGAATGTATGTAAAAAGATTCTTAAAACGTAAGATTCCTATAGAAATGAGAGCAGAGGTCAAGATGACCTTGAATAGGGCACTTTAAGTTTGACTAGAAAAGCAAGGAATTTCTATTATAAGAGGGAATTTCCAAGTGCCCCAAGATACTACTTGCCATGTGACCTTTCGATTCTAGGTCATTTCTTCGAATTAGTCGCGCCGTGAACTACATTTCTAGTAGTGGAAGTGCTCAATGCGACCATCATGTTTGACTTTCCGTCCAATTTGATCCTTGAACCCTAAAATTGAAGATTTTTGAGATTTTCAAAAAATTTATTTATTTTTTTCGATTTTTCCAATTTCGATGAAAATTGACAAAAAAGGACTAAAATCTACTTTCCAAAATCAACCATAACTTCTCTATCTATACGAGTTGAGAGAGCTACGACATGTGGGAATGTATGTAAAAGGATTCTTAAAACGTAAGATTCCTATAGAAATGAGAGCAGAGGTCAAGATGACCTTGAATAGGGTACTTTAAGTTTGACTAGAAAAGCAAGGAATTTCTATTATAAGAGGGAATTTCCAAGTGCCCCAAGATACTACTTGCCATGTGACCTTTCGATTCTAGGTCATTTCTTCGAATTAGTCGCGCCGTGAACTACATTTCTAGTAGTGGAAGTGCTCAATGCGACCATCATGTTTGACTTTCCGTCCAATTTGATCCTTGAACCCTAAAATTGAAGATTTTTGAGATTTTCAAAAAATTTATTTATTTTTTTCGATTTTTCCAATTTCGATGAAAATTGACAAAAAAGGACTAAAATCTACTTTCCAAAATCAACCATAACTTCTCTATCTATACGAGTTGAGAGAGCTACGACATGTGGGAATGTATGTAAAAGGATTCTTAAAACGTAAGATTCCTATAGAAATGAGAGCAGAGGTCAAGATGACCTTGAATAGGGTACTTTAAGTTTGACTAGAAAAGCAAGGAATTTCTATTATAAGAGGGAATTTCCAAGTGCCCCAAGATACTACTTGCCATGTGACCTTTCGATTCTAGAACATTTCTTCGAATTAGTCGCGCCGTGAACTACATTTCTAGTAGTGGAAGTGCTCAATGCGACCATGTTTGACTTTCCGTCCAATTTGATCCTTGAACCCTAAAATTGAAGATTTTTGAGATTTTCAAAAGATTTATTTATTTTTTTTCGATTTTTCGAATTTCGATGAAAATTGACCAAAAAGGGCCCAAAATCTACTTTCCAAAATCAACCATAACTTCTCTATCTTTACGAGTTGAGAGAGCTAAGACATGTGGGAATGTATGTAAATAGATTCTTAAAACGTAAGATTCCTATAGAAATGAGAGCAGAGGTCAAGATGACCTTGAATAGGGCACTTTAAGTTTGGACTAGAAAAGCAAGGAATTTCTATTATAAGAGGGAATTTCCAAGTGCCCAGAGCTACCATGCCATGTGACCTTTCGATTCTAGAACATTTCTTCGAATTAGTCGCGCCGTGAACTACATTTCTAGTAGTGGAAGTGCTCAATGCGACCATGTTTGACTTTCCGTCCAATTTGATCCTTGAACCCTAAAATTGAAGATTTTTGAGATTTTCAAAAGATTTATTTATTTTTTTTCGATTTTTCGAATTTCGATGAAAATTGACCAAAAAGGGCCCAAAATCTACTTTCCAAAATCAACCATAACTTCTCTATCTTTACGAGTTGAGAGAGCTAAGACATGTGGGAATGTATGTAAATAGATTCTTAAAACGTAAGATTCCTATAGAAATGAGAGCAGAGGTCAAGATGACCTTGAATAGGGCACTTTAAGTTTGACTAGAAAAGCAAGGAATTTCTATTATAAGAGGGAATTTCCAAGTGCCCCAAGAGCTACCATGCCAGGTGACTTTTCGATTTTAAGTTATTTTCTCGAATTAGTCGCGCCGTGAACTACATTTCTAGTAGTGGAAGTGCTCATTCCGACCATGTTTGACTTTCCATCCAATTTGATCCATGAACCCTAAAATTGAAGATTTTTGAGATTTTCAAAAAATTTATTTATTTTTTTCGATTTTTCCAATTTCGATGAAAATTGACCAAAAAGGGCCCACAATCTACTTTCCAAAATCAACCATAACTTCTCTATCTTGACGAGTTGAGAGAGCTAAGACATGTGGGAATGTATGTAAAAGGATTCTAAAAACGTAAGATTCCTATAGAAATGACAGCAGAGGTCAAGATGACCTTGAATAGGGCACTTTTAGTTTGACTAGAAAAGCAAGGAATTTCTATTATAAGAGGGAATTTCCAAGTGCCCCAAGAGCTACCATGCCATGTGACCTTTCGATTCTAGAACATTTCTTCGAATTAGTCGCGCCGTGAACTACATTTCTAGTAGTGGAAGTGCTCAATGCGACCATGTTTGACTTTCCGTCCAATTTGATCCATGAACCCTAAAATTGAAGATTTTTGAGATTTTCAAAAAATTTATTTATTTTTTTCGATTTTTCCAATTTCGATGAAAATTGACCTAAAAAGGACTAAAATCTACTTTAAAAAACCAACCATAATTTCTTTATCTTTACGAGTTGAGAGAGCTCAGACTTGTGGAAATGTATGGAAAAGGATTCTAAAAACGTAAGAATCCAATAAAAATGATAGCAGAGGTCAAGATGACCTCGAATATGGCAGTTCAAGTTTGACCATAAAAGCAAGGAATTTTTATTATAAGAGGGAATTTTCAAGTGCCCCAAGACCAGTCTTGCCATGTGACTTTTCGATTCTTAGTCACTTCTTCGAATACACTACTCCGTGAACTACATTTCTAGTAGTGGAAGTGCTCATTCCGACCATGTTTGACTTTCCCTCCAAATTGATCCTTGACCTAAAATTGAAGATTTTTGAGATTTTCAAAAGATTTATTTATTTTTTTTCGATTTTTCGAATTTCGATGAAAATTGACCAAAAAGGGCCCAAAATCTACTTTCCAAAATCAACCATAACTTCTCTATCTTTACGAGTTGAGAGAGCTAAGACATGTGGGAATGTATGTAAATAGATTCTTAAAACGTAAGATTCCTATAGAAATGAGAGCAGAGGTCAAGATGACCTTGAATAGGGCACTTTAAGTTTGACTAGAAAAGCAAGGAATTTCTATTATAAGAGGGAATTTCCAAGTGCCCCAAGATACTACTTGCCATGTGACCTTTCGATTCTAGGTCATTTCTTCGAATTAGTCGCGCCGTGAACTACATTTCTAGTAGTGGAAATGCTCATTCCGACCATGATTGACTTTCCCTGGAATTGGTCCAGGATCCCTAAAAATTGGGATTTTTTAGATTTTCAAAAAAAAAATATTTTTTTCGATTTTTTCAATTTTAATGAAAATTGACCAAAAAAGGACTAAATCTACTTGCCAAAATCAACCATAACTTCTTTATCTTCACGAGTTGAGACAGCTGTGACTTGTGGAAATGAATGAAAAAGGATTCTTAAAACGTAAGAATGCAATAGAAATAAGAGCAGAGGTAAAGATGACCTCGAATATGGCAGTTGAAGATTGACTAGAAAAGCAAGGAATATTCATTATAAGAGGTAATTTTCAAGTCCCCATAGAGTCACCTTGCCATGTGACTTTTCGATTCTAATAAATTTCTTCGAATACACCACTCCGTGAGTTACATTTTTATTAGTGGAAGTGCTCAATGCGACCATGTTTGACTTTCCGTCCAATTTGATCCTTGAACCCTAAAATTGAAGATTTTTGAGATTTTCAAAAGATTTATTTATTTTTTTTCGATTTTTCGAATTTCGATGAAAATTGACCAAAAAGGGCCCAAAATCTACTTTCCAAAATCAACCATAACTTCTCTATCTTTACGAGTTGAGAGAGCTAAGACATGTGGGAATGTATGTAAATAGATTCTTAAAACGTAAGATTCCTATAGAAATGAGAGCAGAGGTCAAGATGACCTTGAATAGGGCACTTTAAGTTTGACTAGAAAAGCAAGGAATTTCTATTATAAGAGGGAATTTCCAAGTGCCCCAAGAGCTACCATGCCAGGTGACTTTTCGATTTTAAGTTATTTTCTCGAATTAGTCGCGCCGTGAACTACATTTCTAGTAGTGGAAGTGCTCAATGCGACCATGTTTGACTTTCCGTCCAATTTGATCCTTGAACCCTAAAATTGAAGATTTTTGAGATTTTCAAAAGATTTATTTATTTTTTTTCGATTTTTCGAATTTCGATGAAAATTGACCAAAAAGGGCCCAAAATCTACTTTCCAAAATCAACCATAACTTCTCTATCTTTACGAGTTGAGAGAGCTAAGACATGTGGGAATGTATGTAAATAGATTCTTAAAACGTAAGATTCCTATAGAAATGAGAGCAGAGGTCAAGATGACCTTGAATAGGGCCACTTTAAGTTTGACTAGAAAAGCAAGGAATTTCTATTATAAGAGGGAATTTCCAAGTGCCCCAAGAGCTACCATGCCATGTGACCTTTCGATTCTAGAACATTTCTTCGAATTAGTCGCGCCGTGAACTACATTTCTAGTAGTGGAAGTGCTCAATGCGACCATGTTTGACTTTCCGTCCAATTTGATCCTTGAACCCTAAAATTGAAGATTTTTGAGATTTTCAAAAGATTTATTTATTTTTTTTCGATTTTTCGAATTTCGATGAAAATTGACCTAAAAAGGACTAAAATCTACTTTAAAAAACCAACCATAATTTCTTTATCTTTACGAGTTGAGAGAGCTCAGACTTGTGGAAATGTATGGAAAAGGATTCTAAAAACGTAAGAATCCAATAAAAATGATAGCAGAGGTCAAGATGACCTCGAATATGGCAGTTCAAGTTTGACCATAAAAGCAAGGAATTTTTATTATAAGAGGGAATTTTCAAGTGCCCCAAGACCAGTCTTGCCATGTGACTTTTCGATTCTTAGTCACTTCTTCGAATACACTACTCCGTGAACTACATTTCTAGTAGTGGAAGTGCTCATTCCGACCATGTTTGACTTTCCCTCCAAATTGATCCTTGAACCCTAAAATTGAAGATTTTTGAGATTTTCAAAAGATTTATTTATTTTTTTTCGATTTTTCGAATTTCGATGAAAATTGACCAAAAAGGGCCCAAAATCTACTTTCCAAAATCAACCATAACTTCTCTATCTTTACGAGTTGAGAGAGCTAAGACATGTGGGAATGTATGTAAATAGATTCTTAAAACGTAAGATTCCTATAGAAATGAGAGCAGAGGTCAAGATGACCTTGAATAGGGCACTTTAAGTTTGACTAGAAAAGCAAGGAATTTCTATTATAAGAGGGAATTTCCAAGTGCCCAAGATACTACTTTGCATATGACCTTTCGATTCTAGGTCATTTCTTCGAATTAGTCGCGCCGTGAACTACATTTCTAGTAGTGGAAGTGCTCAATGCGACCATCATGTTTGACTTTCCGTCCAATTTGATCCTTGAACCCTAAAATTGAAGATTTTTGAGATTTTCAAAAAATTTATTTATTTTTTTCGATTTTTCCAATTTCGATGAAAATTGACAAAAAAGGACTAAAATCTACTTTCCAAAATCAACCATAACTTCTCTATCTATACGAGTTGAGAGAGCTACGACATGTGGGAATGTATGTAAAAGGATTCTTAAAACGTAA
>ARYC01007475.1:0-16688 GCA_000711775.1 Oxytricha trifallax
CCTAAAAATCAATGTTTAACATACTAACTCATCAATTCCTATAATAAAACTTCAAATGCCTATATCTTTGCGCGTTTTTAAGATAAATCAATTTTGATTTTATATTCGTGTTCAGCCAGGTCAAAATGACTGGATAAGATTATCTCGGGAGATTTTGTAAAATATAAATTGCAAGTTGAGTTTTTCCGGGGAAAGGTTCGGCTCCTCAGCGAAATTAAAAAAATCAAAAAATGGACGATTTGACCCCCCTTTAACTTTTGAAAATGACTATATATCTGATGTTCCGGTGTTACACTATTGATCAGGAGCCCAAATTTAGTGGATTTGCTTAATTCCAGGTCACCTCAATAATTTCCGTGACCCTCTCCCGTTGCCATGAAAACCCTAAAAATCAATGCTTAACATACTAACTCATCAATTCCTATAATAAAACTTCAAATGCCTTTATCTTTGCGCGTTTTGAAGATAAATCAATTCTGATTTTATATTCGTGTTCAGCGAGGTCGAAATAACTTGAATTGATATTTCTTGGCTAAATTATTTTTAACACTTAAATATAGTTTTTTAAATTATTTAGTACTCAATTAAATTAATTCATACTATTTTTCAAAAGAATTAATATAGAAAAATCAATAAGATCACATTCTTATAAATACGATCAGACGAGCTTCAAATAGTTTTATCTTTGTGCGTTTTGAAGTAAAATCAATTCTAATTTTGTATTCGTGCTCAGCGAGGTCTAATTTACCAGATTCATTATTTTCGGGAGTTTATAAGATTTGAAAATTGATAAAATTAGCATCTTATCACAGGAGTCGTTATCTCGTCAGTTCAATTTTACTTTAAAAAAATTTAAATAAATTTAAATAAAGTAATAAATCGACAATTTCACCTCTCCATAACTTTTGCTAATGCCCCTGTATCTTGTGTTCTGGTATTTCAGTCTTAATCAGGAGCCCAAATTAAGTGGATTTGCTTAATTCCAAGTCACCTCTTGAATTTCCTTGACCCTCTCCCGCTGCCTTGAAAACCCTAAAAATCGATGTTTAACATACTCACTCATCAGTTCTTAAAATAAAACTTCAAATGCCTGTATCTTTGCGTGCTTTGAAGATAAATCATTTCTGATTTTATATTCGTGTTCAGCGAGGTCTAAATTACTGGAAAAGATTATCTCGGGAGTTTTTGAAAAATATAAATTGCAAGTTGAGTTTTGCCGGGGAAAGGTTCGGCTCCTGGGCGAAATATAAAAAATCAAAAAATGGACAAATTGACCCCCCTTTAACTTTTGAAAATGACTTTATATCTGGTGTTCCGGTGTCACACTCTTGTTCAGAAGCCCAAATTTAGTGGATTTTGCTTAATTCCAGGTCACCTCAATAATTTCCGTGACCCTCTCCCGTTGCCATGAAAACCCTAAAAATCAATGCTTAACATACTAACTCATCAATTCCTATAATAAAACTTCAAATGCCTTTATCTTTGCGCGTTTTGAAGATAAATCAATTCTGATTTTATATTCGTGTTCAGCGAGGTCGAAATAACTTGAATTGATATTTCTTGGCTAAATTATTTTTAACACTTAAATATAGTTTTTTAAATTATTTAGTACTCAATTAAATTAATTCATACTATTTTTCAAAAGAATTAATATAGAAAAATCAATAAGATCACATTCTTATAAATACGATCAGACGAGCTTCAAATAGTTTTATCTTTGTGCGTTTTGAAGTAAAATCAATTCTAATTTTGTATTCGTGCTCAGCGAGGTCTAATTTACCAGATTCATTATTTTCGGGAGTTTATAAGATTTGAAAATTGATAAAATTAGCATCTTATCACAGGAGTCGTTATCTCGTCAGTTCAATTTTACTTTAAAAAAATTTAAATAAATTTAAATAAAGTAATAAATCGACAATTTCACCTCTCCATAACTTTTGCTAATGCCCCTGTATCTTGTGTTCTGGTATTTCAGTCTTAATCAGGAGCCCAAATTAAGTGGATTTGCTTAATTCCAAGTCACCTCTTGAATTTCCTTGACCCTCTCCCGCTGCCTTGAAAACCCTAAAAATCGATGTTTAACATACTCACTCATCAGTTCTTAAAATAAAACTTCAAATGCCTGTATCTTTTGCGTTTTGAAGATAAGATAATTCCTGATTTGATATTCGTGTTCAGCGAGATCAAAATGATTGGATAAGAATTAGCTCGAATTATTAAAATATAAGAGTGCTGCAAGTTATTTGCCGGGAAAGGTCGCTCATGAGCGAAATATTAAAAAAAGTATCAAAAATGACGATTTTTGACGCTTTGCCACCGCAGGCCGCGCCCTCGCCCCCCCCCCGCCTTTAACTTTTGAAAATGCAAGTATATTCTGAAATGTTCCGCTGGTCACACTCTTGATCAGGAGCCCAAATTTAGTGGATTTGCTTGATTGCAGATGACCTCAATAATTTCCGTGACCCTCTCCCGCTGCCACGAAACCCCTAAAAATCGATGTTTAACATACTAACTCATCAATTCCTATAATAAAACTTCAAATGCCTATATCTTTGCGCGTTTTGAAGATGAATCAATTCTGATTTTATATTCGTGTTCAGCGAGTTCGAAATAATTTGAATTAAAAATTTTGGCTATTCTTTTAAACACTTTAATATCGTTTTTAAAATTGTTTAGTACTCAATTAAATTAATTCATACTATTTTTCAAAAGAATTAATATAGAAAAATCAATAAATCACACTCTTATTAATACGATCAGACGAACTTCAAATAGTTTTAACTTTCTGCGTTTTTAAGTAAAATCAATTCTGATTTTGTATTCGTGCTCAGCGAGGTCTAATTTACCAGAATCATTATTTTAGGGAGTTTATAAGAAATGAAAATTAATAAAATTAGCATCTTATCACTGGAGTCGTTATCTCGTCAGTTCAATTTTACTTTAAAAATATTTAAATAAATTTAAATAAAGTAATAAATCGAAAATCTCCGAGACTTCCCATAACTTTTGCTAATGCCCCTGTATCTGATGTTCCGGTGTCACACTCTTGTTCAGAAGCCCAAATTTAGTGGATTTGCTTGATTGCAGATGACCTCAATAATTTCCGTGACACTCTCCCGTTGCCATGAAAACCCTAAAAATCAATGTTTAACATACTAACTCATCAATTCCTATAATAAAACTTCAAATGCCTATATCTTTGCGCGTTTTTAAGATAAATCAATTTTGATTTTATATTCGTGTTCAGCCAGGTCAAAATGACTGGATAAGATTATCTCGGGAGATTTTGTAAAATATAAATTGCAAGTTGAGTTTTTCCGGGGAAAGGTTCGGCTCCTCAGCGAAATTAAAAAAATCAAAAAATGGACGATTTGACCCCCCTTTAACTTTTGAAAATGACTATATATCTGATTCCGGTGTCACACTCTTGTTCAGAAGCCCAAATTTAGTGGATTTGCTTGATTGCAGATGACCTCAATAATTTCCGTGACCCTCTCCCGTTGCCATGAAAACCCTAAAAATCAATGCTTAACATACTAACTCATCAATTCCTATAATAAAACTTCAAATGCCTTTATCTTTGCGCGTTTTGAAGATAAATCAATTCTGATTTTATATTCGTGTTCAGCGAGTTCGTAATAATTTGAATTGATAATTTTGGCTATTCTATTTAACACTTAAATATAGTTTTTTAAATTATTTAGTACTCAATTAAATTAATTCATACTATTTTTCAAAAGAATTAATATAGAAAAATCAATAAGATCACATTCTTATAAATACGATCAGACGAGCTTCAAATAGTTTTATCTTTGTGCGTTTTGAAGTAAAATCAATTCTAATTTTGTATTCGTGCTCAGCGAGGTCTAATTTACCAGATTCATTATTTTCGGGAGTTTATAAGATTTGAAAATTGATAAAATTAGCATCTTATCACAGGAGTCGTTATCTCGTCAGTTCAATTTTACTTTAAAAAAATTTAAATAAATTTAAATAAAGTAATAAATCGACAATTTCACCTCTCCATAACTTTTGCTAATGCCCCTGTATCTTGTGTTCTGGTATTTCAGTCTTAATCAGGAGCCCAAATTAAGTGGATTTGCTTAATTCCAAGTCACCTCTTGAATTTCCTTGACCCTCTCCCGCTGCCTTGAAAACCCTAAAAATCGATGTTTAACATACTCACTCATCAGTTCTTAAAATAAAACTTCAAATGCCTGTATCTTGCGCGTTTTTAAGATAAATCAATTTTGATTTTATATTCGTGTTCAGCCAGGTCAAAATGACTGGATAAGATTATCTCGGGAGATTTTGTAAAATATAAATTGCAAGTTGAGTTTTTCCGGGGAAAGGTTCGGCTCCTCAGCGAAATTAAAAAAATCAAAAAATGGACGATTTGACCCCCCTTTAACTTTTGAAAATGACTATATATCTGATGTTCCGGTGTCACACTCTTGATCAGAAGCCCAAATTTAGTGGATTTGCTTGATTGCAGATGACCTCAATAATTTCCGTGACCCTCTCCCGCTGCCACGAAAACCCTAAAAATCAATGTTTAACATACTAACTCATCAATTCCTATAATAAAACTTCAAATCCCTATATCTTTGCGCGTTTTGAAGATAAATCAATTCTGATTTTATATTCGTGTTCAGCGAGGTCGAAATAACTTGAATTGATATTTCTTGGCTAAATTATTTTTAACACTTAAATATAGTTTTTTAAATTATTTAGTACTCAATTAAATTAATTCATACTATTTTTCAAAAGAATTAATATAGAAAAATCAATAAGATCACATTCTTATAAATACGATCAGACGAGCTTCAAATAGTTTTATCTTTGTGCGTTTTGAAGTAAAATCAATTCTAATTTTGTATTCGTGCTCAGCGAGGTCTAATTTACCAGATTCATTATTTTCGGGAGTTTATAAGATTTGAAAATTGATAAAATTAGCATCTTATCACAGGAGTCGTTATCTCGTCAGTTCAATTTTACTTTAAAAAAATTTAAATAAATTTAAATAAAGTAATAAATCGACAATTTCACCTCTCCATAACTTTTGCTAATGCCCCTGTATCTTGTGTTCTGGTATTTCAGTCTTAATCAGGAGCCCAAATTAAGTGGATTTGCTTAATTCCAAGTCACCTCTTGAATTTCCTTGACCCTCTCCCGCTGCCTTGAAAACCCTAAAAATCGATGTTTAACATACTCACTCATCAGTTCTTAAAATAAAACTTCAAATGCCTGTATCTTTGCGCGGTTTGAAGATAAATCAATTCTGATATAATATTCGTGTTCAGCCAGGTCAAAATGACCAGAAAAGATAATCTCGGGAGATTTTGGAAAATATAAAATGCAAGTTGAGTTTTGCCGGGGAAAGGTTCGGCTCCTCAGCCAAATTAAAAAAATCAAAAAATGGACAAATGACCCCCTTTAACTTTTGAAAATGACTATATATCTGATGTTCCGGTGTCACACTCTTGCTCAGAAGCCCAAATTTAGTGGATTTGCTTGATTGCAGATGACCTCAATAATTTCCGTGACCCTCTCCCGTTGTCATGAAAACCCTAAAAATCAATGTTTAACATACTAACTCATCAATTCCTATAATAAAATTTCAAATCCCTATATCTTTGCGCGTTTTGAAGATAAATCAATTCTGATTTTATATTCGTGTTCAGCGAGTCAAAATAACTTGAATTGATAATTTTGGCTATTCTATTTAACACTTTAATATCGTTTTTAAAATTGTTTAGTACTCAATTTAATTAATTCATACTATTTTTCAAAAGAATTAATATAGAAAAATCAATAAGATCACACTCTTATTAATACGATCAGACGAACTTCAAATAGTTTTAACTTTCTGCGTTTTTAAGTAAAATCAATTCTGATTTTGTATTCGTGCTCAGCGAGGTCTAATTTACCAGAATCATTATTTTAGGGAGTTTATAAGAAATGAAAATTAATAAAATAGCATCTCATCAATGAGTCATTATCTCGTCACTTAAATTTTACTTAAAAAAATATAATAAATTTAAATAAAGTAAAAAATCGAAAATTTCACCACTCCATAACTCTTGCAAATGCCCCTATATCTTGTGTTCTGAAATTACACTCTTAATCAGGAACCCAAATTTAGTGGATTTGCTTAATTCCAGATCACCTCAAGAATTTCCGTGACCCTCTCACCAGCCATGAAAACCCTAAAAATCGATGTTTAACATTCTAACTCATCAATTTATATTTTATCTTAAAAGGTCTGCATCTTTGCGCGTTTTGAAGATAAATCAATTTTGATTTTATATTCGTGTTCAGCCAGGTCAAAATGACTGGATAAGATTATCTCGGGAGATTTTGTAAAATATAAATTGCAAGTTGAGTTTTTCCGGGGAAAGGTTCGGCTCCTCAGCGAAATTAAAAAAATCAAAAAATGGACGATTTGACCCCCCTTTAACTTTTGAAAATGACTATATATCTGATGTTCCGGTGTCACACTCTTGTTCAGAAGCCCAAATTTAGTGGATTTGCTTGATTGCAGATGACCTCAATAATTTCCGTGACCCTCTCCCGTTGTCATGAAAACCCTAAAAATCAATGTTTAACATACTAACTCATCAATTCCTATAATAAAATTTCAAATCCCTATATCTTTGCGCGTTTTGAAGATAAATCAATTCTGATTTTATATTCGTGTTCAGCGAGGTCGAAATAACTTGAATTGATATTTCTTGGCTAAATTATTTTTAACACTTAAATATAGTTTTTTAAATTATTTAGTACTCAATTAAATTAATTCATACTATTTTTCAAAAGAATTAATATAGAAAAATCAATAAGATCACATTCTTATAAATACGATCAGACGAGCTTCAAATAGTTTTATCTTTGTGCGTTTTGAAGTAAAATCAATTCTAATTTTGTATTCGTGCTCAGCGAGGTCTAATTTACCAGATTCATTATTTTCGGGAGTTTATAAGATTTGAAAATTGATAAAATTAGCATCTTATCACAGGAGTCGTTATCTCGTCAGTTCAATTTTACTTTAAAAAAATTTAAATAAATTTAAATAAAGTAATAAATCGACAATTTCACCTCTCCATAACTTTTGCTAATGCCCCTGTATCTTGTGTTCTGGTATTTCAGTCTTAATCAGGAGCCCAAATTAAGTGGATTTGCTTAATTCCAAGTCACCTCTTGAATTTCCTTGACCCTCTCCCGCTGCCTTGAAAACCCTAAAAATCGATGTTTAACATACTCACTCATCAGTTCTTAAAATAAAACTTCAAATGCCTGTATCTTTGCGCTTGAAGATAAATCATTTCTGATTTTATATTCGTGTTCAGCGAGGTCTAAATTACTGGAAAAGATTATCTCGGGAGTTTTTGAAAAATATAAATTGCAAGTTGAGTTTTGCCGGGGAAAGGTTCGGCTCCTGGGCGAAATATAAAAAATCAAAAAATGGACAAATTGACCCCCCTTTAACTTTTGAAAATGACTTTATATCTGGTGTTCCGGTGTCACACTCTTGTTCAGAAGCCCAAATTTAGTGGATTTGCTTGATTGCAGATGACCTCAATAATTTCCGTGACCCTCTCCCGTTGCCATGAAAACCCTAAAAATCAATGCTTAACATACTAACTCATCAATTCCTATAATAAAACTTCAAATGCCTTTATCTTTGCGCGTTTTGAAGATAAATCAATTCTGATTTTATATTCGTGTTCAGCGAGGTCGAAATAACTTGAATTGATATTTCTTGGCTAAATTATTTTTAACACTTAAATATAGTTTTTTAAATTATTTAGTACTCAATTAAATTAATTCATACTATTTTTCAAAAGAATTAATATAGAAAAATCAATAAGATCACATTCTTATAAATACGATCAGACGAGCTTCAAATAGTTTTATCTTTGTGCGTTTTGAAGTAAAATCAATTCTAATTTTGTATTCGTGCTCAGCGAGGTCTAATTTACCAGATTCATTATTTTCGGGAGTTTATAAGATTTGAAAATTGATAAAATTAGCATCTTATCACAGGAGTCGTTATCTCGTCAGTTCAATTTTACTTTAAAAAAATTTAAATAAATTTAAATAAAGTAATAAATCGACAATTTCACCTCTCCATAACTTTTGCTAATGCCCCTGTATCTTGTGTTCTGGTATTTCAGTCTTAATCAGGAGCCCAAATTAAGTGGATTTTAATAATATATAATAAAGAAATTAAGTTACCCAAACCGTGCCTAAAACCACTCACTATCAAGACTAAATTTAAACTTCAAATGCCTATATCTTTGCGCGTTTTTAAGATAAATCAATTTTGATTTTATATTCGTGTTCAGCCAGGTCAAAATGACTGGATAAGATTATCTCGGGAGATTTTGTAAAATATAAATTGCAAGTTGAGTTTTTCCGGGGAAAGGTTCGGCTCCTCAGCGAAATTAAAAAAATCAAAAAATGGACGATTTGACCCCCCTTTAACTTTTGAAAATGACTATATATCTGATGTTCGTTCCCTGTCACACTCTTGTTCAGAAGCCCAAATTTAGTGGATTTGCTTGATTGCAGATGACCTCAATAATTTCCGTGACCCTCTCCCGTTGCCATGAAAACCCTAAAAATCAATGCTTAACATACTAACTCATCAATTCCTATAATAAAACTTCAAATGCCTTTATCTTTGCGCGTTTTGAAGATAAATCAATTCTGATTTTATATTCGTGTTCAGCGAGTTCGTAATAATTTGAATTGATAATTTTGGCTATTCTATTTAATACTTTAATATCGTTTTTAAAATTGTTTAGTACTCAATTAAATTAATTCATACTATTTTTCAAAAGAATTAATATAGAAAAATCAATAAAATCACATTCGTATTAATACGATCAGATGAACTTCAAATAGTTTTAACTTTCTGCGTTTTGAAATAAAATCAATTCTGATTTTGTATTCGTGCTCAGCGAGGTCTAATTTACCAGAATCATTATTTTCGGGAGTTTATAAGAAATGAAAATTGATAAAATTAGCATCTTATCACTGGAGTCGTTATCTCGTCAGTTCAAAAAAATTTAAAAAATTAAAATAAAATAATAAATCGACAATTTCACCACTCCATAACTTTTGCTAATGCCCCTGAATCTTGTGTTCTGGTATTACAGTCTTAATCAGGAGCAAAAATTAAGTGGATTTGCTTAATTCAAAGTCACCTCAAGAATTTCCTTGACCCTCTCCCGCTACCTTGAAAACTAAAAAATCAATGTTTAACATACTAACTCATCAATTCCTATAATAAAACTTCAAATGCCTATATCTTTGCGCGTTTTTAAGATAAATCAATTTTGATTTTATATTCGTGTTCAGCCAGGTCAAAATGACTGGATAAGATTATCTCGGGAGATTTTGTAAAATATAAATTGCAAGTTGAGTTTTTCCGGGGAAAGGTTCGGCTCCTCAGCGAAATTAAAAAAATCAAAAAATGGACGATTTGACCCCCCTTTAACTTTTGAAAATGACTATATATCTGATGTTCCGGTGTCACACTCTTGATCAGAAGCCCAAATTTAGTGGATTTGCTTGATTGCAGATGACCTCAATAATTTCCGTGACCCTCTCCCGCTGCCACGAAAACCCTAAAAATCAATGTTTAACATACTAACTCATCAATTCCTATAATAAAACTTCAAATCCCTATATCTTTGCGCGTTTTGAAGATAAATCAATTCTGATTTTATATTCGTGTTCAGCGAGGTCGAAATAACTTGAATTGATATTTCTTGGCTAAATTATTTTTAACACTTAAATATAGTTTTTTAAATTATTTAGTACTCAATTAAATTAATTCATACTATTTTTCAAAAGAATTAATATAGAAAAATCAATAAGATCACATTCTTATAAATACGATCAGACGAGCTTCAAATAGTTTTATCTTTGTGCGTTTTGAAGTAAAATCAATTCTAATTTTGTATTCGTGCTCAGCGAGGTCTAATTTACCAGATTCATTATTTTCGGGAGTTTATAAGATTTGAAAATTGATAAAATTAGCATCTTATCACAGGAGTCGTTATCTCGTCAGTTCAATTTTACTTTAAAAAAATTTAAATAAATTTAAATAAAGTAATAAATCGACAATTTCACCTCTCCATAACTTTTGCTAATGCCCCTGTATCTTGTGTTCTGGTATTTCAGTCTTAATCAGGAGCCCAAATTAAGTGGATTTGCTTAATTCCAAGTCACCTCTTGAATTTCCTTGACCCTCTCCCGCTGCCTTGAAAACCCTAAAAATCGATGTTTAACATACTCACTCATCAGTTCTTAAAATAAAACTTCAAATGCCTGTATCTTTGCGCGTTTTTAAGATAAATCAATTTTGATTTTATATTCGTGTTCAGCCAGGTCAAAATGACTGGATAAGATTATCTCGGGAGATTTTGTAAAATATAAATTGCAAGTTGAGTTTTTCCGGGGAAAGGTTCGGCTCCTCAGCGAAATTAAAAAAATCAAAAAATGGACGATTTGACCCCCCTTTAACTTTTGAAAATGACTATATATCTGATGTTCCGATAACACACTCTTGTTCAGAAGCCCAAATTTAGTGGATTTGCTTGATTGCAGATGACCTCAATAATTTCCGTGACCCTCTCCCGTTGCCATGAAAACCCTAAAAATCAATGCTTAACATACTAACTCATCAATTCCTATAATAAAACTTCAAATGCCTTTATCTTTGCGCGTTTTGAAGATAAATCAATTCTGATTTTATATTCGTGTTCAGCGAGGTCGAAATAACTTGAATTGATATTTCTTGGCTAAATTATTTTTAACACTTAAATATAGTTTTTTAAATTATTTAGTACTCAATTAAATTAATTCATACTATTTTTCAAAAGAATTAATATAGAAAAATCAATAAGATCACATTCTTATAAATACGATCAGACGAGCTTCAAATAGTTTTATCTTTGTGCGTTTTGAAGTAAAATCAATTCTAATTTTGTATTCGTGCTCAGCGAGGTCTAATTTACCAGATTCATTATTTTCGGGAGTTTATAAGATTTGAAAATTGATAAAATTAGCATCTTATCACAGGAGTCGTTATCTCGTCAGTTCAATTTTACTTTAAAAAAATTTAAATAAATTTAAATAAAGTAATAAATCGACAATTTCACCTCTCCATAACTTTTGCTAATGCCCCTGTATCTTGTGTTCTGGTATTTCAGTCTTAATCAGGAGCCCAAATTAAGTGGATTTGCTTAATTCCAAGTCACCTCTTGAATTTCCTTGACCCTCTCCCGCTGCCTTGAAAACCCTAAAAATCGATGTTTAACATACTCACTCATCAAGACCTAAAATAAAACTTCAAATGCCTATATCTTTGCGCGTTTTTAAGATAAATCAATTTTGATTTTATATTCGTGTTCAGCCAGGTCAAAATGACTGGATAAGATTATCTCGGGAGATTTTGTAAAATATAAATTGCAAGTTGAGTTTTTCCGGGGAAAGGTTCGGCTCCTCAGCGAAATTAAAAAAATCAAAAAATGGACGATTTGACCCCCCTTTAACTTTTGAAAATGACTATATATCTGATGTTCCGTGTCACACTCTTGATCAGAAGCCCAAATTTAGTGGATTTGCTTGATTGCAGATGACCTCAATAATTTCCGTGACCCTCTCCCGCTGCCACGAAAACCCTAAAAATCAATGTTTAACATACTAACTCATCAATTCCTATAATAAAACTTCAAATCCCTATATCTTTGCGCGTTTTGAAGATAAATCAATTATGATTTTATAATCGTGTTCAGCGAGGTCGAAATAACTTGAATTAAAAATTTTGGCTATTCTATTAAACACTTTAATATCGTTTTTAAAATTGTTTAGTACTCAATTAAATTAATTCATACTATTTTTCAAAAGAATTAATATAGAAAAATCAATAAGATCACACTCTTATTAATACGATCAGACGAACTTCAAATAGTTTTAACTTTCTGCGTTTTTAAGTAAAATCAATTCTGATTTTGTATTCGTGCTCAGCGAGGTCTAATTTACCAGAATCATTATTTTAGGGAGTTTATAAGAAATGAAAATTAATAAAATTAGCATCTTATCACTGGAGTCGTTATCTCGTCAGTTCAATTTTACTTTAAAAATATTTAAATAAATTTAAATAAAGTAATAAATCGACAATTTCACCACTCCATAACTTTTGCTTATATATGCCCCTGTATCTTGTGTTCTGATGTTACAGTCTTAATCAGGAGCCCAAATTTAGTGGATTTGCTTAATGCCAGGTCACCTCATGAATTTCAGTTACCCAAACCCATTGCCTTGAAAACTTAAAAAATCTATTTTTAACATACTCACTCACATCAAGACCTAAATTAAAACTTCAAATGCCTGTATCTTTGCGCGCTTTGAAGATAAATCATTTCTGATTTTATATTCGTGTTCAGCGAGGTCTAAATTACTGGAAAAGATTATCTCGGGAGTTTTTGAAAAATATAAATTGCAAGTTGAGTTTTGCCGGGGAAAGGTTCGGCTCCTGGGCGAAATATAAAAAATCAAAAAATGGACAAATTGACCCCCCTTTAACTTTTGAAAATGACTTTATATCTGGTGTTCCGGTGTCACACTCTTGTTCAGAAGCCCAAATTTAGTGGATTTGCTTGATTGCAGATGACCTCAATAATTTCCGTGACCCTCTCCCGTTGCCATGAAAACCCTAAAAATCAATGCTTAACATACTAACTCATCAATTCCTATAATAAAACTTCAAATGCCTTTATCTTTGCGCGTTTTGAAGATAAATCAATTCTGATTTTATATTCGTGTTCAGCGAGTTCGTAATAATTTGAATTGATAATTTTGGCTATTCTATTTAACACTTTAAAATCCTTTTTGAAATTGTCGCGTACTGAATTTAATTAATTTATACTATTTTTCAAAAGAATTATAATTGAAGTCACTAAATTCACTCTCTTATTAATACGATCGTACGACCTTCAAGTAGTGTTAACTTTGCAAGTTATGAAGATAAATCAATTCTAATTTTGTATTCGTGTTCAGCAAGGTCGAATTGACCAGATTCATTATATTCGGGAGTTCTTGGGAAATGAAAATTGGATAACATCGCATCTCATCAATGAGTTCATTATCTCGTCACTTCAATTTTACTTAATAAAATATGAAAATTTTAAATAAAGTGAGAAATCTAAAATTTGACCACTCCATAACTCTTGCAAATGCCTCTATATCTTGTGTTCTGGAATTACACTCTTGATCAGGAGCCCAAATTTAGTGGATTTGCTTAATGCCAGGTCACCTCATGAATTTCAGTTACCCAAACCCATTGCCTTGAAAACTTAAAAAATCTATTTTTAACATACTAACTCATCAATTCCTATAATAAAACTTCAAATGCCTATATCTTTGCGCGTTTTTAAGATAAATCAATTTTGATTTTATATTCGTGTTCAGCCAGGTCAAAATGACTGGATAAGATTATCTCGGGAGATTTTGTAAAATATAAATTGCAAGTTGAGTTTTTCCGGGGAAAGGTTCGGCTCCTCAGCGAAATTAAAAAAATCAAAAAATGGACGATTTGACCCCCCTTTAACTTTTGAAAATGACTATATATCTGATGTTCCGGTGTCACACTCTTGTTCAGAAGCCCAAATTTAGTGGATTTGCTTGATTGCAGATGACCTCAATAATTTCCGTGACCCTCTCCCGTTGCCATGAAAACCCTAAAAATCAATGCTTAACATACTAACTCATCAATTCCTATAATAAAACTTCAAATGCCTTTATCTTTGCGCGTTTTGAAGATAAATCAATTCTGATTTTATATTCGTGTTCAGCGAGTTCGTAATAATTTGAATTGATAATTTTGGCTATTCTATTTAATACTTTAATATCGTTTTTAAAATTGTTTAGTACTCAATTAAATTAATTCATACTATTTTTCAAAAGAATTAATATAGAAAAATCAATAAAATCACATTCGTATTAATACGATCAGATGAACTTCAAATAGTTTTAACTTTCTGCGTTTTGAAATAAAATCAATTCTGATTTTGTATTCGTGCTCAGCGAGGTCTAATTTACCAGAATCATTATTTTCGGGAGTTTATAAGAAATGAAAATTGATAAAATTAGCATCTTATCACTGGAGTCGTTATCTCGTCAGTTCAATTTTACTTTAAAAATATTTAAATAAATTTAAATAAAGTAATAAATCGAAATTTAGCAAACTCCATAACTTTTGGCTAATGCCCGCTGTATCTTGTGTTCTGATGTTACAGTCTTAATCAGGAGCCCAAATTTAGTGGATTTGCTTAATGCCAGGTCACCTCATGAATTTCAGTTACCCAAACCCATTGCCTTGAAAACTTAAAAAATCAATGTTTAACATACTAACTCATCAATTCCTATAATAAAACTTCAAATGCCTATATCTTTGCGCGTTTTTAAGATAAATCAATTTTGATTTTATATTCGTGTTCAGCCAGGTCAAAATGACTGGATAAGATTATCTCGGGAGATTTTGTAAAATATAAATTGCAAGTTGAGTTTTTCCGGGGAAAGGTTCGGCTCCTCAGCGAAATTAAAAAAATCAAAAAATGGACGATTTGACCCCCCTTTAACTTTTGAAAATGACTATATATCTGATGTTCCGGTGTCACACTCTTGTTCAGAAGCCCAAATTTAGTGGATTTGCTTGATTGCAGATGACCTCAATAATTTCCGTGACCCTCTCCCGTTGTCATGAAAACCCTAAAAATCAATGTTTAACATACTAACTCATCAATTCCTATAATAAAATTTCAAATCCCTATATCTTTGCGCGTTTTGAAGATAAATCAATTCTGATTTTATATTCGTGTTCAGCGAGGTCAAAATAACTTGAATTGATAATTTTGGCTATTCTATTTAACACTTTAATATCGTTTTTAAAATTGTTTAGTACTCAATTTAATTAATTCATACTATTTTTCAAAAGAATTAATATAGAAAAATCAATAAGATCACACTCTTATTAATACGATCAGACGAACTTCAAATAGTTTTTAACTTTCTGCGTTTTTAAGTAAAATCAATTCTGATTTTGTATTCGTGTTTAGAAAGGTCTAATTGACCTGATTAATTGTTTTCGTAAGCTCTTAGGAAATTTAAATTAGATAACAACGCATCTCATCAATGAGTTCGTTTTCTCATCACTTTATTTTACTTAATAAAACTATGAAAAATTTAAATAAAATAATAAATCGACAATTTCACCACTCCATAACTTTTGAAAATGACTATATATCTGGAGTTCCAGTGTCACACTCTTTCTCAGGAGCCCAAATTTAGTGGATTTGCTTAATTCCAGATAACCTCATGAATTTCCGTGACCCTCTCCCGCTGCCTTGAAAATTCTAAAAATCGATGTTTAACATCCTCACTCATCAATTCTTATAATAAAACTTCAAATGCCTATATCTTTGCGCGTTTTTAAGATAAATCAATTTTGATTTTATATTCGTGTTCAGCCAGGTCAAAATGACTGGATAAGATTATCTCGGGAGATTTTGTAAAATATAAATTGCAAGTTGAGTTTTTCCGGGGAAAGGTTCGGCTCCTCAGCGAAATTAAAAAAATCAAAAAATGGACGATTTGACCCCCCTTTAACTTTTGAAAATGACTATATATCTGATGTTCCGATAACACACTCTTGTTCAGAAGCCCAAATTTAGTGGATTTGCTTGATTGCAGATGACCTCAATAATTTCCGTGACCCTCTCCCGTTGCCATGAAAACCCTAAAAATCAATGCTTAACATACTAACTCATCAATTCCTATAATAAAACTTCAAATGCCTTTATCTTTGCGCGTTTTGAAGATAAATCAATTCTGATTTTATATTCGTGTTCAGCGAGGTCGAAATAACTTGAATTGATATTTCTTGGCTAAATTATTTTTAACACTTAAATATAGTTTTTTAAATTATTTAGTACTCAATTAAATTAATTCATACTATTTTTCAAAAGAATTAATATAGAAAAATCAATAAGATCACATTCTTATAAATACGATCAGACGAGCTTCAAATAGTTTTATCTTTGTGCGTTTTGAAGTAAAATCAATTCTAATTTTGTATTCGTGCTCAGCGAGGTCTAATTTACCAGATTCATTATTTTCGGGAGTTTATAAGATTTGAAAATTGATAAAATTAGCATCTTATCACAGGAGTCGTTATCTCGTCAGTTCAATTTTACTTTAAAAAAATTTAAATAAATTTAAATAAAGTAATAAATCGACAATTTCACCTCTCCATAACTTTTGCTAATGCCCCTGTATCTTGTGTTCTGGTATTTCAGTCTTAATCAGGAGCCCAAATTAAGTGGATTTGCTTAATTCCAAGTCACCTCTTGAATTTCCTTGACCCTCTCCCGCTGCCTTGAAAACCCTAAAAATCGATGTTTAACATACTCACTCATCAGTTCTTAAAATAAAACTTCAAATGCCTGTATCTTTGCGGCGTTTTTAAGATAAATCAATTTTGATTTTATATTCGTGTTCAGCCAGGTCAAAATGACTGGATAAGATTATCTCGGGAGATTTTGTAAAATATAAATTGCAAGTTGAGTTTTTCCGGGGAAAGGTTCGGCTCCTCAGCGAAATTAAAAAAATCAAAA
>ARYC01007477.1:0-13837 GCA_000711775.1 Oxytricha trifallax
AACTCAAATTCGGGATATTTATCTAAAATACTTCGAATTTAATCAAATTTAATCTCAATTCTTGCAAGCTTGAAGATATTATATTCATGGAAAGAAAGAACCTTGAATGAACACATTTTAAAAGCACATTATTAATGGGACTTAAGTTGTCTCACATAAACTTAATTGTTTGATCTAATAGTTTCTAAAAAGGATTTGCATCCCACTTTGGAAATCTATATTCTTACGAGGCACAATTTGCTTTTAAACTTCAAATTAAGATGATTTCTAGATATTCAAAGCACGATAATTTTAAGTTAACTCATTTTTTAAGCTTATCAGCAATATAAGATAAAACATGATAAATCCTTATTAAATGCTAGCATAAAATTTGTCAGTATTGAGCTCATCTGTCCAGAGATTGAATTCCGGATTACGCCAATTCACGGCTTTTGTAGCCAAGCATTGAAAACACAGATCTGTGTAGTTTCACGTTTTTCGAGTGACCACAAGATGTTCAAATCGTTTTTAAACTAAATCTAGTTTCAATAATCGTGAATTGCATTCGGAATCGACATTTTAAGTACAATAATAAAAATAAATCTCAATTCACAAGATTATATTAACGATGGCTATATTGTGTACATTTGTCAGAGGTCGCGGTGGACTACCTCTCATAAAATTAACATAACAATGTTTCTGACTTTTAAAAAAGTATGGTATTTGAATTGAATATTATGACATCGATGAAACTCTCAAAGGGTTACTTCTCTGCGAAGCTATAATAAACAAATATATATATTTATGATTGTTCGATGTAAAAATGTCGGTAAATGATTTAAGAATGCCATTTTCATTTATAAATCGTTACGAGGCATAATTTCCTTCTAAGCAGCAAATTTAGATGATTCAAAGCACGAAAGCATATTTTATATTATTTAGTTCTTACAGAATTAATCAAAACATAGAAGTTTGACTTTGACGATAGATCAAAGCAAATTTTAATTTCTCACTAAAAAATATATTCAAATCTGCCATTTTCCATTATTTGACATAATATTTCAATTTTACTCAATAAATTAAAGGTCATTTGGTGATTTCTACTATCGCAAAGCTAGAAATTTACACTAATCTTTATCGCAACTTGAAGTTTATTTCTTGTTATAAAACCTTATGCTGGAATTGTCAAAGTAAACAGTTTTTGTGATATGACAAAGCTTCGCAAAGTGCTTTAAACTATATCCTTGTTAATCAACTAAATTATTAAAAAAAGATATGGAGTAACTCTAATTCGGAATATTTATTTAAAATACTTCGAATTTAATAAAATTTAATCCCAATTGTTGCAAGCTTGAAGATATTTGGGTATTCAAAGAACGAAATCTTGAATGAATACAGTTTAAAAGCACATTATTAATGGGACTTTAAGTTGTTTCACATAAACTTAATTGTTTGATCAAATAGTTTCTATAAATCATTTGAATGCCATTTTGCAAATCTTTATCTCTAAAGGATTTTTGTTACGAGCCATGATTTCATTCAAAGCTTAAAATTTAGATGATTTCTAGATTTTTAAAGCACGATAATTTTAAGGAAACACATTCTAAAAGCTAATCAGCAATATATGACAAATCATTAAAAATCCTTATGAAATGTAAGCATTAAATTTGTCAATATTGAGCTCATCTATCCTTAGACTGATATCTAGGTGACGCCAATTCACGGCTTTTGTAGCCAAGCACTCAAAACATAGATCTGCGTAGTTTGACGCTTATCGAGTGACCACAAAATGTTCAAATCATTCGTAAGCTAAATCGAGTTTCAATAATCGTGAATTGCATTCGGAATCGACATTTTAAGTACAATAATAAAAATAAATCTCAATTCACAAGATTATATTAACGATGGCTATATTGTGTACATTTGTCAGAGGTCGCGGTGGACTACCTCTCATAAAATTAACATAACAATGTTTCTGACTTTTAAAAAAGTATGGTATTTGAATTGAATATTATGACTTCGATGAAGCTCTCAAAGGGTTACTTCTCTGAGAAGCTATAATAAACAAATATATATATTTATGATTGTTCGATGTAAAAATGTCGGTAAATGATTTAAGAATGCCATTTTCATTTATAAATCGTTACGAGGCATAATTTCCTTCTAAGCAGCAAATTTAGATGATTCAAAGCACGAAAGCATATTTTACTTTATTTAGTTCTTACAGAATTAATCAAAACATAGAAGTTTGACTTTGACGATAGATCAAAGCAAATTTTAATTTCTCACTAAAAAATATATTCAAATCTGCCATTTTTTCAAAATTTAACATAAAAATTTCAATTTTACTCAATAAATTTTAAGGTCATTTGATGATTTCTACAATCGCAAAGCTAGAAATTTACACTAATGCCTATCGCAACTTGAAGTTTATTTTTTGTTTTGAAACCTTATGCTGGAATTGTCAAAGTAAAAAGTTTTATGACATGACAGAGCATCGCAAAAAGCATTAAATTCTATCCTTGTCAAGCAACTAAATAAATAAAAAGATATGGAATAACTCAAATTCGGGATATTTATTTAAAATACTTCGAATTTAATCAAATTTAATCTCAATTCTTGCAAGCTTGAAGATATTTGGAAATTCAAAGAACGAAAAAGGCAGGAATAAACACATTTTAAAAGCACACTATTAATGGGACTTTAGTTTGTTTCTCATAAACTTATTTGTTAGATCTAATAGTTTCTATAAAGGTTCTTTTTTTTCCTAGTCATGTTTTGCAAATCTTTATCTCTAAAGGATTTTTGTTACGAGCCATGATTTCATTCAAAGCTTAAAATTTAGATGATTTCTAGATTTTTAAAGCACGATAATTTTAAGGAAACACATTCTAAAAGCTAATCAGCAATATATGACAAATCATTAAAAATCCTTATAAATTTTAATCATAAAATTTGTCAGTATTGAGCTCATCTATCCTTAGATTGAAATTCCGGGTGACGCCAATTAACGGCATTTGTAGCTAAACATTCAAAACATAGATCTGTGTAGTTTCACGCTTATCTAGTGACAACAAGATGTTCAAATCGTTCGTAAATTAAATCGAGTTTAAATAATCATTTCTCGCATTTGGAATTGACATTTTTAAGAACAATAATAAAAATAAATTTCAATTCACCAGATTATATGAACTAAGACTATATTTTGGTACCTTTGTTAGAGGTCGTGGTGGACTACCTCTCATAAAATTAACATAACAATGTTTCTGACTTTTAAAAAAGTATGGTATTTGAATTGAATATTATGACATCGATGAAACTCTCAAAGGGTTACTTCTCTGCGAAGCTATAATAAACAAATATATATATTTATGATTGTTCGATGTAAAAATGTCGGTAAATGATTTAAGAATGCCATTTTCATTTATAAATCGTTACGAGGCATAATTTCCTTCTAAGCAGCAAATTTAGATGATTCAAAGCACGAAAGCATATTTTATATTATTTAGTTCTTACAGAATTAATCAAAACATAGAAGTTTGACTTTGACGATAGATCAAAGCAAATTTTAATTTCTCACTAAAAAATATATTCAAATCTGCCATTTTTTCAAAATTTAACATAAAAATTTCAATTTTACTCAATAAATTTTAAGGTCATTTGATGATTTCTACAATCGCAAAGCTAGAAATTTACACTAATGCCTATCGCAACTTGAAGTTTATTTTTTGTTTTGAAACCTTATGCTGGAATTGTCAAAGTAAAAAGTTTTATGACATGACAGAGCATCGCAAAAAGCATTAAATTCTATCCTTGTCAAGCAACTAAATAAATAAAAAGATATGGAATAACTCAAATTCGGGATATTTATTTAAAATACTTCGAATTTAATCAAATTTAATCTCAATTCTTGCAAGCTTGAAGATATTTGGAAATTCAAAGAACGAAAAAGGCAGGAATAAACACATTTTAAAAGCACACTATTAATGGGACTTTAGTTTGTTTCTCATAAACTTATTTGTTAGATCTAATAGTTTCTATAAAGGTTCTTTTTCTATGTCATTTTGCAATTCTAAATTGTAACGAGCCATAATTTCCTTCTAAGCTTCAAATTTAGATGATTTCTAGATATTTTTAAAGCACGATAATTTCAAGTTAACACATTCTTAAAGCTTATCAGCAATATAAGACAAATAATATAAAATCCTTATTAAATGTAAGCATAAAATTTGTCAGTATTGAGCTCATCTATCCTTAGACTGAATTCCGGGTGACGCCAATTCACGGATTTTGTAGCCAAGCATTCAATACAGAGATCTGTGTAGTTTGACGCTTATCGAGTGACCACAAAATGTTCAAATCATTCGTAAGCTAAATCGAGTTTCAATAATCGTGAATTGCATTCGGAATCGACATTTTAAGTACAATAATAAAAATAAATCTCAATTCACAAGATTATATTAACGATGGCTATATTGTGTACATTTGTCAGAGGTCGCGGTGGACTACCTCTCATAAAATTAACATAACAATGTTTCTGACTTTTAAAAAAGTATGGTATTTGAATTGAATATTATGACATCGATGAAACTCTCAAAGGGTTACTTCTCTGAGAAGCTATAATAAACAAATATATATATTTATGATTGTTCGATGTAAAAATGTCGGTAAATGATTTAAGAATGCCATTTTCATTTATAAATCGTTACGAGGCATAATTTCCTTCTAAGCAGCAAATTTAGATGATTCAAAGCACGAAAGCATATTTTACTTTATTTAGTTCTTACAGAATTAATCAAAACATAGAAGTTTGACTTTGACGAGAGATCAAAGCAAATTTTAATTTCTCACTAAAAAATATATTCAAATCTGCCATTTTTTCAAAATTTAACATAAAAATTTCAATTTTACTCAATAAATTTTAAGGTCATTTGATGATTTCTACAATCGCAAAGCTAGAAATTTACACTAATGCCTATCGCATGAAATTTATTTTTTGTTATGAAACCTTATGCTGGAATTGTCAAAGAAAAAAGTTTTATGACATGACAAAGCATCGCAAAAAGCATTAAATTCTATCCTTGTCAAGCAACTAAATAAATAAAAAGATATGGAATAACTCAAATTCGGGATATTTATTTAAAATACTTCGAATTTAATCAAATTTAATCTCAATTCTTGCAAGCTTGAAGATATTTGGAAATTCAAAGAACGAAAAAGGCAGGAATAAACACATTTTAAAAGCACACTATTAATGGGACTTTAGTTTGTTTCTCATAAACTTATTTGTTAGATCTAATAGTTTCTATAAAGGTTCTTTTTCTATGTCATTTGCAATCTTTATTTACAAGCTATGATTTCTTCCTAAACTTCAAATTTAGATGATTTCTAGATATTCAAAGCACGATAATTTTAACTTAACACATTCTTAAAGTTTATCAGCAATTTAAGACAAATCATGAAAAATCCTTATTAAATGTAAGCATAAATTTTTTTCAGTATTAAGCTCATCTATCCTTAGACTGTATTCCAAGGGACGCCAATTCAAGGCTTTTGTAGCCAAGCATTAAAAACATAGAACTTTGAAGTTTCACGTTTATCGAGAGACTAAAAGATGTTCAAATCGTTGTAAACTATATCGAGTTTCAATAATCGTGACTGGCATTCGGAATCGACATTTTTAAAAAAAATAATAAAAAGAAACCTCAATTCACCAGATTATATTATGACTATATTTTGTACATTTGTCAGAGGTCGTGGTGGACTACCTCTCATAAAATTAGAATAACGATGTTTCTGACTTTTAAAAAATATGGTATTTGAATTGAATATTATGACATCGATGAAACTCTCAAAGGGTTACTTCTCTGCGAAGCTATAATAAACAAATATATATATTTATGATTGTTCGATGTAAAAATGTCGGTAAATGATTTAAGAATGCCATTTTCATTTATAAATCGTTACGAGGCATAATTTCCTTCTAAGCAGCAAATTTAGATGATTCAAAGCACGAAAGCATATTTTATATTATTTAGTTCTTACAGAATTAATCAAAACATAGAAGTTTGACTTTGACGAGAGATCAAAGCAAATTTTAATTTCTCACTAAAAAATATATTCAAATCTGCCATTTTAACAAAATTTAACAAAAAAATTTCAATTTTACTCAATAAATTTAAGGTCATTTGATGATTTCTACAATCGCAAAGCTAGAAATTTACACTAATGTCTATCGCAACTTGAAGTTTATTTTTGTTATGAAACCTTATGCTGGAACTGTCAAAGTAAAAATTTTATGACATGACAAAGCATCGCAAAAAGCATTAAATTCTATCCTTGTCAAGCAACTAAATAAATAAAAAGATATGGAATAACTCAAATTCGGGATATTTATTTAAAATACTTCGAATTTAATCAAATTTAATCTCAATTCTTGCAAGCTTGAAGATATTTGGAAATTCAAAGAACGAAAAAGGCAGGAATAAACACATTTTAAAAGCACACTATTAATGGGACTTTAGTTTGTTTCTCATAAACTTATTTGTTAGATCTAATAGTTTCTATAAAGGTTCTTTTTCTATGTCATTTATTGGCAAATCTTTATTGTTAGCAAGCTATGGCGGTTTTCCTTCTAAGCTTCAAATAAGGATGACTACTAGATATTCAAAGCACGATAATTATAAGCTAACACATTCTTGAAGCTTATCAGCGATATAAGACAAATCATTAAAAATGCTTATAAAATGAAAGCATAAAACTTGTTAGTATTGAGCTCATCTATCCTTAAGCCGAAATCCGCGTGACGCCAATACACGGCTTTTGTAGCCAAGCATTCAAAACATAGATCTGTGTAGTTTCACGCTTATCGAGTGACCACAAAATGTTCAAATCATTCGTAAGCTAAATCGAGTTTCAATAATCGTGAATTGCATTCGGAATCGACATTTTAAGTACAATAATAAAAATAAATCTCAATTCACAAGATTATATTAACGATGGCTATATTGTGTACATTTGTCAGAGGTCGCGGTGGACTACCTCTCATAAAATTAACATAACAATGTTTCTGACTTTTAAAAAAGTATGGTATTTGAATTGAATATTATGACTTCGATGAAGCTCTCAAAGGGTTACTTCTCTGAGAAGCTATAATAAACAAATATATATATTTATGATTGTTCGATGTAAAAATGTCGGTAAATGATTTAAGAATGCCATTTTCATTTATAAATCGTTACGAGGCATAATTTCCTTCTAAGCAGCAAATTTAGATGATTCAAAGCACGAAAGCATATTTTACTTTATTTAGTTCTTACAGAATTAATCAAAACATAGAAGTTTGACTTTGACGATAGATCAAAGCAAATTTTAATTTCTCACTAAAAAATATATTCAAATCTGCCATTTTTTCAAAATTTAACATAAAAATTTCAATTTTACTCAATAAATTTTAAGGTCATTTGATGATTTCTACAATCGCAAAGCTAGAAATTTACACTAATGTCTATCGCAACTTGAAGTTTATTTTTTGTTTTGAAACCTTATGCTGGAACTGTCAAAGTAAAAAGTTTTATGACATGACAAAGCATCGCAAAAAGCATTAAATTCTATCCTTGTCAAGCAACTAAATAAATAAAAAGATATGGAATAACTTCAAATTCGGGATATTTATTTAAAATACTTCGAATTTAATAAAATTAAATCTCAATGGTTGCAAGCTTGAAGATATTTGTTATTGAAAGATCTTAAAAATCTTGAGTAATCACATTTTAAAAGCACATTATTAATGGGACTTTAAGTTGTTTCACATAAACTTAATTGTTTGATCTAATAGTTTCTATAAAATGATTAGAATGCAATTTTGCAAATCTATATATTTACGAGCTACAATTTCCTTCTAAGCTTCAAATTTAGATGATTTCTTGATATTCAAAGCACGATAATTTTAAGTAAACACATTCTTAAGGCTTTTCAGCAATATAAGACAAATCATTAAAAATGCTTATAAAATGAAAGCATAAAACTTGTTAGTATTGAGCTCATCTATCCTTAAGCCGAAATCCGCGTGACGCCAATACACGGCTTTTGTAGCCAAGCATTCAAAACATAGATCTGTGTAGTTTCACGCTTATCGAGTGACCACAAAATGTTCAAATCATTCGTAAGCTAAATCGAGTTTCAATAATCGTGAATTGCATTCGGAATCGACATTTTAAGTACAATAATAAAAATAAATCTCAATTCACAAGATTATATTAACGATGGCTATATTGTGTACATTTGTCAGAGGTCGCGGTGGACTACCTCTCATAAAATTAACATAACAATGTTTCTGACTTTTAAAAAAGTATGGTATTTGAATTGAATATTATGACATCGATGAAACTCTCAAAGGGTTACTTCTCTGCGAAGCTATAATAAACAAATATATATATTTATGATTGTTCGATGTAAAAATGTCGGTAAATGATTTAAGAATGTCATTTTCATTTATAAATCGTTACGAGGCATAATTTCCTTCTAAGCAGCAAATTTAGATGATTCAAAGCACGAAAGCATATTTTATTTTATTTAGTTCTTACAGAATTAATCAAAACATAGAAGTTTGACTTTGACGAGAGATCAAAGCAAATTTTAATTTCTCACTAAAAAATATATTCAAATCTGCCATTTTTTCATAATTTAACATAAAAATTTCAATTTTACTCAATAAATTTAAAGGTCATTTGGTGATTTCTACAATCGCAAAGCTAGAAATTTACACTAATCTTTATAGCAACTTGAAGTTTATTTCTTGTTATAAAATCTTATACTGGATTTGTCAAAGTAAAAAGTTTTTGTGATATGACAAAGCTTCGCAAAGTGCTTTAAATTATATCCTTGTCAAGCAACTAAATTATTAAAAAAAGATATGGAGTAACTCTATTTCGGAATATTTATTTAAAATACTTTGAATTTAATAAACATTAATCCCAATTGTTGCAAGCTTGAAGATATTTGGATATTCAAAGAACGAAATCTTGAATGAACACAGTTTTAAAGCACAATATTAATGGGACTTTAAGTTGTTTCACATAAACTTAATTGTTTGATCAAATAGTTTCTATAAATTATTTGAGTGCCATTTTGCAAATCTTTATCTCTAAAGGTTTTTGTTACGAGCCATGATTTCATTCTAAGCTTAAAATTTAGATGATTTCTAGATATTCAAAGCACGATAATTTTAAGGAAACACACCATAAAGCTAATCAGCAATATAAGACAAATCATTAAAAATCCTTATAAATTTTAAGCATAAAATTGTTAGTATTGAGCTCATCTATCCTTAGACTGAATTCGGGTGACGCCAATTCACGGATTTTGTAGCCAAGCACTCAAAACATAGATCTGTGTAGTTTGACGCTTATCGAGTGACCACAAAATGTTCAAATCATTCGTAAGCTAAATCGAGTTTCAATAATCGTGAATTGCATTCGGAATCGACATTTTAAGAACAATAATAAAAATAAATCTCAATTCAACAGATTATATTAACGATTGCTATATTGTGTACATTTGTCAGAGGTCGCGGTGGACTACTTCTCATAAAATTAACATAACAATGTTTTTGACTTTTGAAAAAGTATGCTATTTGAATTGAATATTATGACTTCGATGAAACTCTCAAAGGGTTACTTCCTGCGAAGCTATAATAAACTAATATATATATTTATGATTGTTCGATGTAAAAATGTCGGTAAATGATTTAAGAATGCCATTTTCATTTATAAATCGTTACGAGGCATAATTTCCTTCTAAGCAGCAAATTTAGATGATTCAAAGCACGAAAGCATATTTTATATTATTTAGTTCTTACAGAATTAATCAAAACATAGAAGTTTGACTTTGACGATAGATCAAAGCAAATTTTAATTTCTCACTAAAAAATATATTCAAATCTGCCATTTTTTCAAAATTTAACATAAAAATTTCAATTTTACTCAATAAATTTTAAGGTCATTTGATGATTTCTACAATCGCAAAGCTAGAAATTTACACTAATGCCTATCGCAACTTGAAGTTTATTTTTTGTTTTGAAACCTTATGCTGGAATTGTCAAAGTAAAAAGTTTTATGACATGACAGAGCATCGCAAAAAGCATTAAATTCTATCCTTGTCAAGCAACTAAATAAATAAAAAGATATGGAATAACTCAAATTCGGGATATTTATTTAAAATACTTCGAATTTAATCAAATTTAATCTCAATTCTTGCAAGCTTGAAGATATTTGGAAATTCAAAGAACGAAAAAGGCAGGAATAAACACATTTTAAAAGCACACTATTAATGGGACTTTAAGTTGTTTCAAATAAACTTAATTGTTAAATCTATAAAGGATTTCTATGTCATTTTGCAAATCTTTATTGTTACAAGCCAAGATTTCCTTATAAGCTTCAAATTTAGATGATTTCTAGATAACCAAAGCACGATAATTTTAAGTTAACACATTCTAAAAACTTATCTGCAATAAAAGACAAATCATTAAAAATCCTTATGAAATGTAAGCATTAAATTTGTCAGTATTGAGCTCATCTATCCTTAGACTGAATTCCGGGTGACGCCAATTCACGGATTTTGTAGCCAAGCATTCAATACAGAGATCTGTGTAGTTTGACGCTTATCGAGTGACCACTAAATGTTCAAATCATTCGTAAGCTTAATCGAGTTTCAATAATCGTGAATTGCATTCGGAATCGACATTTTAAGAACAATAATAAAAATAAATCTCAATTCACCAGATTATATTAACGATGGCTATATTGAGTACATTTGTCAGAGGTCGCGGTGGACTACCTCTCATAAAATTAACATAACAAATGTTTCTGACTTTTAAAAAAGTATGGTATTTGAATTGAATATTATGACTTCGATGAAGCTCTCAAAGGGTTACTTCTCTGAGAAGCTATAATAAACAAATATATATATTTATGATTGTTCGATGTAAAAATGTCGGTAAATGATTTAAGAATGCCATTTTCATTTATAAATCGTTACGAGGCATAATTTCCTTCTAAGCAGCAAATTTAGATGATTCAAAGCACGAAAGCATATTTTACTTTATTTAGTTCTTACAGAATTAATCAAAACATAGAAGTTTGACTTTGACGATAGATCAAAGCAAATTTTAATTTCTCACTAAAAAATATATTCAAATCTGCCATTTTTTCAAAATTTAACATAAAAATTTCAATTTTACTCAATAAATTTTAAGGTCATTTGATGATTTCTACAATCGCAAAGCTAGAAATTTACACTAATGCCTATCGCAACTTGAAGTTTATTTTTTGTTTTGAAACCTTATGCTGGAATTGTCAAAGTAAAAAGTTTTATGACATGACAGAGCATCGCAAAAAGCATTAAATTCTATCCTTGTCAAGCAACTAAATAAATAAAAAGATATGGAATAACTCAAATTCGGGATATTTATTTAAAATACTTCGAATTTAATCAAATTTAATCTCAATTCTTGCAAGCTTGAAGATATTTGGAAATTCAAAGAACGAAAAAGGCAGGAATGAACACATTTAAAAAGCAATTTATTAATGGGACTTTAAGTTGTTTCAAATAAACTTAATTGTTAAATCTATAAAGGATTTCTATGTCATTTTGCAAATCTTTATTGTTACAAGCCAAGATTTCCTTATAAGCTTCAAATTTAGATGATTTCTAGATAACCAAAGCACGATAATTTTAAGTTAACACATTCTAAAAACTTATCTGCAATAAAAGACAAATCATTAAAAATCCTTATGAAATGTAAGCATTAATTTGTCAGTATTGAGCTCATCTATCCTTAGACTGAATTCCGGGTGACGCCAATTCACGGATTTTGTAGCCAAGCATTCAATACAGAGATCTGTGTAGTTTGACGCTTATCGAGTGACCACAAAATGTTCAAATCATTCGTAAGCTAAATCGAGTTTCAATAATCGTGAATTGCATTCGGAATCGACATTTTAAGTACAATAATAAAAATAAATCTCAATTCACAAGATTATATTAACGATGGCTATATTGTGTACATTTGTCAGAGGTCGCGGTGGACTACCTCTCATAAAATTAACATAACAATGTTTCTGACTTTTAAAAAAGTATGGTATTTGAATTGAATATTATGACATCGATGAAACTCTCAAAGGGTTACTTCTCTGCGAAGCTATAATAAACAAATATATATATTTATGATTGTTCGATGTAAAAATGTCGGTAAATGATTTAAGAATGTCATTTTCATTTATAAATCGTTACGAGGCATAATTTCCTTCTAAGCAGCAAATTTAGATGATTCAAAGCACGAAAGCATATTTTATTTTATTTAGTTCTTACAGAATTAATCAAAACATAGAATTTGACTTTGACGAGAGATCAAAGCAAATTTTAATTTCTCACTAAAAAATATATTCAAATCTGCCATTTTTTCAAAATTTAACATAAAAATTTCAATTTTACTCAATAAATTTTAAGGTCATTTGATGATTTCTACAATCGCAAAGCTAGAAATTTACACTAATGCCTATCGCAACTTGAAGTTTATTTTTTGTTTTGAAACCTTATGCTGGAATTGTCAAAGTAAAAAGTTTTATGACATGACAGAGCATCGCAAAAAGCATTAAATTCTATCCTTGTCAAGCAACTAAATAAATAAAAAGATATGGAATAACTCAAATTCGGGATATTTATTTAAAATACTTCGAATTTAATCAAATTTAATCTCAATTCTTGCAAGCTTGAAGATATTTGGAAATTCAAAGAACGAAAAAGGCAGGAATAAACACATTTTAAAAGCACACTATTAATGGGACTTTAGTTTGTTTCTCATAAACTTATTTGTTAGATCTAATAGTTTCTATAAAGGTTCTTTTTCTATGTCATTTTGCAAATCTTTATCTCTAAAGGATTTTTGTTACGAGCCATGATTTCATTCAAAGCTTAAAATTTAGATGATTTCTAGATTTTTAAAGCACGATAATTTTAAGGAAACACATTCTAAAAGCTAATCAGCAATATATGACAAATCATTAAAAATCCTTATGAAATGTAAGCATTAAATTTGTCAGTATTGAGCTCATCTATCCTTAGACTGAATTCCGGGTGACGCCAATTCACGGATTTTGTAGCCAAGCACTCAAAACATAGATCTGTGTAGTTTGACGCTTATCGAGTGACCACAAAATGTTCAAATCATTCGTAAGCTAAATCGAGTTTCAATAATCGTGAATTGCATTCGGAATCGACATTTTAAGTACAATAATAAAAATAAATCTCAATTCACAAGATTATATTAACGATGGCTATATTGTGTACATTTGTCAGAGGTCGCGGTGGACTACCTCTCATAAAATTAACATAACAATGTTTCTGACTTTTAAAAAAGTATGGTATTTGAATTGAATATTATGACATCGATGAAACTCTCAAAGGGTTACTTCTCTGCGAAGCTATAATAAACAAATATATATATTTATGATTGTTCGATGTAAAAATGTCGGTAAATGATTTAAGAATGTCATTTTCATTTATAAATCGTTACGAGGCATAATTTCCTTCTAAGCAGCAAATTTAGATGATTCAAAGCACGAAAGCATATTTTATTTTATTTAGTTCTTACAGAATTAATCAAAACATAGAAGTTTGACTTTGACGAGAGATCAAAGCAAATTTTAATTTCTCACTAAAAAATATATTCAAATCTGCCATTTTAACAAAATTTAACAAAAAAATTTCAATTTTACTCAATAAATTTTAAGGTCATTTGATGATTTCTACAATCGCAAAGCTAGAAATTTACACTAATGTCTATCGCAACTTGAAGTTT
>ARYC01007485.1:0-12656 GCA_000711775.1 Oxytricha trifallax
AATATTTAGCAATTATCAATTCATTTGCTTGATTAGATACAAAATCATACATATAGGATTTTCATTTACAAACTTAAAAGAGTTTTATATATATATATACGATTTTCAGTTTTATAGTAATATAAATTATTATTTATTATTTATAATTAGTTTTATTGTAAAAAGCCCTAAAACTTCTATTACATATATAAATTATTATAAATTTCTCTTTAATGGAAAAAATAGAAATTACAGCAATGATTGTTAATTATTTGTGCTACCCCCAAATAATCACTATGATGTTCTCTTTATTTAAAATATATAAATATGATTATCATTTATTTGACTGCTATAAACTAGACAATAGCATTTCATATTTTAAGCGAGATATGGATATTGTTTGCTGGAAAGATCATCACAATAAGCTGATCATATCAATTTATCATTTATTATAGTTAATGATTATATTAACAAAGTTTCTTGTAAATTTAATTGAATCATATCATTATTTATTGTAATATTAAAATACTCCTATTAAATAATATTGATACTCTTAATGAGGTTTATAAGTGCTTTAATTTGTAGGGAATTTGTTAGGGGTTGGGGTTATTAATTAAATGCGAGACAAAAATAGCAAGCTTTGGGTCTATTTATGATGAAGAGTATATAGATTTAGTATTTAAACTGCGATATGGAGTTGATATATACAGTGAATAAATCAAACCAGTACTAAACTATAAGTCTATTGCGCTACTCATAAAGCGAATTTCGTCAACTGTTCGTTCCCACTGTCTTATAGCACTATAATTAAAGAAATAGTAGCTAAATTCTTAACCTAAGAGGTAGTCAAAGTTTCTATAGAAGCATATTGACTATCTTATTAATGATAAAACTTTGAAGTATTGGGCTCACTTCTCTTTAGACCAGCGAGCTACTATGTTTCATCGCCAGTTCCCTGAGTTGAAGATCTCTGCTTAGTCTATAGCCAACATCTATAAACGAAATGGTATTTCTTAAAAAGGTGTTAATCGTATCAAGAGAGTGATTGATTTCACTCTGCCATTTTACAACAATAACCTAAATTATATTTATGATTAAATGAGAGAGCTATTACTAATAATATTAAGTTTATACATGCTGACTAGGCTGTGTTTACCTTCAACACTTTTATCTAGAAATCTTGGTATAAGAGGCATAGTAATATAGAAGTATATGACTAGAAAGTCAAGGTATAAACAATGGCAATTCTTGGAGGTATTAGAGAGGATGTTGGTTTAGAGGATTATGTTTTTCATCCTCGCTCTATTAAGACAGAGCAGTAATCAAGTTCTTAGAACAGCTGAGAGAGAAGTACCCTGAATAGGAGATTATACTGTTTGTTGATCATCTTTCAGTTCATAAGACAAAAGAAACAAGGAAGAGTTATGAACAACTTAGAATAACGCCAGTGTTCAACGTACCTTACAGTCCATAGTTTAATGGAATTGAGTTCTACTGGGGTATATTAAAAGGTCATTACAAGAAACTGCTGCTATAGCACTTGATGCATGACCTAACTATAGATACAGTCGATTTTATAAAAAGTTCAGCTAAGAAGAGTTGATAATTAGTTGGCATAAAAATGGCCTAAAGAAGGGAGAGTAAATGTATATAAATAAGTTTTGTAGTTAAGTTAATGAATATATAAGTCACATTTAAAATTCTTTAGAGGGAGCTGGCTTCTCTTTCTTTTCTTCTATGTCTTGCTTCCCTCCTCCTAAGTTTCTTCTCTTGCTGCCAGCTCCTGCATCTATGTTCATTGACTATGGAGGCTAAATATTTGAATAAAGTCTCTTGCTAACTTCATACTTTGTCTGCGACTTTCGCTCTCTGTGTGAAGCTTGCTCTATTCCTTCATCAAGAAGATGACAGTTCCAGATTTTTCTAAAGAGTTAAGCTACAAATCTTACTAGAAATATAAGGGTGCTTCTGCAGCTCTGATAGCCAGCTCTCACTTATATGATCCCTTGTCTGTCCTTATCTTCTGAAGAGATGCTGTACCTTTTCTTATGAGATTCTTGAATAATTTCTTTCAAGTAATCACCTTTTATTGTTGCAAGTATGCCAAAGAAATAGTTTCTTTCAGGAAGTTTATTTGACAACTGCTTCTTTGTAGGCAGGTGCAACGAAACCTCTGGGTCATTTATTGCATCATCATATAAATTAGTCACAGAGATTTCAGGATAGTTTGGAATCTCTGCAAACTTTACATCTTAAGTTTTTAATGCATTCTTCTCTTCGCAGAGTATGGCTCTTAAAAATGTAATTTAGTACCTTCCATCGTTGGTAGGAACAAACCAATTACATAATCAAGATTAGTTACTATGAGTTCATTACCTTGCTGCACCAGGTGCGGTGCAAATCCTCCTTGCTTCTAAATCTTTGAATCAATTCTTGTGCTTGCACTCTTTTCATTGCATCATTAATTGACTCCATCTTGTTTACAGATCAAAGAAATGATATTCAAATTTAAGTTTATTTATTTCAATTATATACCTTTGAAAAACTTACTATTAAATATGGGCATCCTATAGGAGGTCAACATCTAAGAAGGATATGGAGAAGATTTTGAGAACTGGTTTCAAATTTGAGAGATTGATATAAATTTCTTCTGTTATAGTTCCATATTTTTAAATTTAAATTGGTACGTACTTAATTAGGAGCAGCTCCTAAAATGCTAGTACTTAATTAGGAGCACCTTAATTTTAATCATAAAAGCACAAAATACCTCCTAAAGCAGTACGTACTTAATTAGGTGCACCTCCTAAATCGGTACGTACTATAATCAACTTATTATTGATAGTAAAAATGGTTACTTTCTCACTCATATTTAGAGCTGGTTCGTCTCTTAGTGCTCATTTATCTTCGCTAATACTCTAAGAACTTCCCTTGATACTTGTAGGCTTGCAAAGCTCTCTTATAAGCTCTCAGTTATAGAGGCAGTTTTATAATTTTAAATTCAAATTTAAATATGAGCGCTAACATTTTAAAAAAAACAACAGCACTTCCATAAAACTAAATGAGACTTTCCTTTGGGAGCAATAAAAAGTATGATAGCTGCGAGATGAACTCTCATAAGGAACTACCAGAGCTATCACTTGATGTTTCTGTTATTAAAATTGAAATTAATAATAGAAAATTAATGGCAAACAAGTGTGTGGGAGACAGAGAGGAGGAGAAAGGTATTAATGAAATTCCTATACAACTGAAGAAGTAGAAGTCTATTTTTGTGAGTTATGTGAGAGAGATTTTGCTCATAAATCAAGCTGGTACAGACATAAGAAAGAGCATAGAGAATCAAAGCCCACTGTATACTTAAAGCATGATAAAATAGATGGAAAGTATGACTGCTTTGAGTGGCATAAGTAATACTCTCATACAAGAGACTTAAGCATCTATTGTAGGAATACATTCAAAATTGGGAAATTATTTATAATTGAATTATTAATATATCAAAGTCTTGGCAGTTAAAGTCGGCCAATTTAAACGATCTAGGGCTCATTCGATAGATAATTAAAAATTAGCTGGACTTTACTATTGCGGTACAATTTTATCGCATCGTTGAAGCGAGATAACTTCACTTTAATTAAACACATCTAAATTCATTAAATTATACCCTTCAATTAAACTCGAGTTATCTCGCTCCAGGGATGCGATAAAATAGTACCGCCAATAGTAAAGTCCAGCTAATTTTTAATTATCTATCGAATAAGCCCAAGATCGTTTAAATTGGCCGACTTTAACTGCCAAGATTTTGATATATTAATAATTCAATTATAAATAATTTCCCAATATTGAATGTATTCCTACAATATTAAAAGCTCACAAGAAAGATGTAGAATTTGAGAATCATGAAGTTGAGCTGAAGCTTCTAAACAAAAGAAAAGCGAGGGAATATTCTAAGATCGTAGTACCTGAATAAGCTAGAGAGTTAGAGTACGTTAAGAAGGCACGCAACCAACTGACCTCTGAAATAACAAAAATTATGATCAAGATTCAATACAAGAAAATACCTGTTCTTGATTTAATTGATCTAGACACTTCTCTTTAAAGCTACCTTATAATAGAAGACTCCTTTGATAAGAAAGGTATCAATGATCATCAATACGCATACAAGGTGTATCCCTTCAACTATCTCTTAAGTGATGATAAATATCATATGGAGTTTACAAATGAGTATCAAGTACTCACTTAAGCTAAGTTTAAAGAGTGTAGTACTTAATCAAGCTAGATGCTGTTCTTCTTGCCAAGGATCATGTGGCTCTCAGACTCCCACTCTATGAAATGACCCTCAGATTTTATTACTGATCAAAGGAATCATAAGTAACTTGCTTTGATAGCAACCTAAACCTTACAAGGCATAAAAGAGTTACATAAGTTAGGCTTTGTTCATAGAGATTTGAAGCCTGAGAATATTATGATAAACTTCTCACCTGTAAGAGTGGCAATAATTGACTTCAACAGAGCATTAAGGGTGGAAGTATCAAGGCTAGGAAGTGTTATGGGAACTCCAGGCTATTATCCTGAAAGAGAAGACTAAAGAGATGGAGATTATTAATGAGATGTGTGGGCTTTAGCAGCAATAATAATAGAGTGCGATATGCCTCGCAACGATTACGACTCTACTAGGTGTGAGAAAGATGCTAAGCAAAGAATCAAGTAATTTATAGACAAAACCAGAGTCTCTCAATCATTAAAATAAATGGCAGAATCAATAATATTAAAACCTAACTCTAGATCAGACATAATATTAGAGCAGATAGAGTTGTGGTTAAGTAAGATAAACTTCAGACCACTCCCACATGATCCTAAAGTGCATTTTGAGCGATTAAATTAAATAAATTTACTATAAATTTCACATTAAAACCTATTAATAACCCCAACCCCTAACAAATTCCCTACAAATCAAAGCACTTATAAACCTCATTAAGGGGTTTTGTGGTTTTGATTGCTCCTATTTTATAAAAGTTTTCTTTCTAAAGTTTTTTATAAACCAAGTGCTGAAAGTTTTCTACATAGTTTATTATATAAGATTTATTTAAAAATTGGTCTCCCATTTATTTTTGTTTGGACTTTATTAGTACCAATCCTACTTATAAAGAAAATACATGGAGCAAGGAAAAATCTTCGAAAGTTAATTATAAAATAATAATCTTGAAGATAAAAGGATTCTTAAAATTTATGGTTTGTATTATATTGGTTTGAAAAATGAAGTCTTCTACTAAATTAATTTAAATATTATTTTTATTATTTTTTTTACTGGGAGCTCATCGTTGCTAATTTAAGAAAACTTTTGTTTATTATGTGCTCAACAATTCTTGCTACCTAGAAGGCATAATTTAGAGTAAGGATTCTATTATTAATTCATTAAACTAGGGCTATCTTGGATTGTTAATTCTTTTTGTAAATAACTAATTGTGCAACAAATTTTCACCTTATATCGACTCTAAAATGAATACTATTGAATATCATTCTACATTTGCTTCTGTAAGATATATTTTTATAACAACCATTACAGATCTTTACATTAAATAACTAATTAATATAATTGTTTGGAGGATTGTTCTTTTTAGAAGATGAAATCTAAAATATTGATACAATAATATTTAGAGGGGACGTTTACTGCCACAAACATTATAAAATATATTATTTGCCAAAAATATAGTAGAAACATAGTAATCATTATTTCATTTCCCCCATATATTAAACAACTTTTTAATATAAAATTTTTAAGGTTAACAATTATCCATGATCAATATTTAATATTAAAAACTATAAATAACTTAAAGTTCTATTTATTAATTAATTAATGTAACTTTCATGAAATATTGGAATCTTTATCAATATATGGGAGTTAATGGATGTTTATATAAATAAATATAGTTTGCTTATAGATAATGATTAAGATTCTAACAAATTTATAAAAATGAATTTTTTAAATGGGCCAGGAAATATCCTTCTTGTGTGCATAGAACTATTTGGGGGCAGGAAACTTCCCCCTCTCTCCATATTTTTTAATGACATTAGATGAAACTAAGTAAATAATTTTTTAAAAAATTATTACATCCAATTAATAATGACACATCCTTGATGTTTCTATTCTTTATGATATTATCATACAACCTCTTTTTCCTAAGTCTTTGGATATACTCCTTCAATTTAATTTATATATAAGTATAAAATCTTCAGTAAGATAATAATAGAGACCCACATTTTAAAACTAAAAAGGATCACTTGCATTAGGAATTTAAAGATTTTTCGAAAGGCTTTTGAGAAGGATTCTTTATAAAAATTAAAACCTGGTTAAAATGAAGATAATTATTTTGGTTAACAACAAAAAGAACTAAGTATAATCGAGTTTTTCAGCTCTTAAAGAGAACTATTGAGTTCTGAAAATTAAATGCAAGAAATATAATTAGCCAAAAAGAATAGAAAAATGTAAAATAATCTTAAGAAAGTCAAGATAAATTAAAAACCCTTATACAGTTTAAATCAATCTTAATTAATATACTATTGATCATCTTATATAAGTTTATTTGAAACTCTAATTTTAATCTAAAATTATGATTTCTTTAATAATAAATTTTTGTAATAATAGATTTTTAGTGCAAAATTAATAATGGGGGTTGAAGTTTCCAGACCCAAAAAGGTATTTTCTTACCACATTCGGAAGTTTCCTGCCCATGCATAAAAATATATAATATGTATAAACTTCTCAAAATCTATTTCACAATTATACATCAAATTATTTATAACCTAGCATCCAATATCTTTTATTCTTTGATAAAGATTTTAAATATCAATGAAAATACATTAATTATTTATAAAAACAATTAGTTAAAAAAATGTTTTGAATATATAATTAGACAAAGAATGAATATAAACCTTGAAAATTATATATTATAAATAGTTTTTTAATATATGGTAATTGAAATTGAAATTTGCATTTATAATTTTCTAATATTATTATTGCCAAATAATATAAATTTGAATGTTGGGGCAGGAAATTACCGAAGATAAAAGAAATTTTTGTTGTAATTTTCTCCCCTAATTATTTTCCAATCGATCCTTTTAAGACTGCTCCATTTAAAATAAATAACATACATTAAATATTTATAATATTTCAATAAATAAAGTATTAATTTAAAAAATCTATATATCTGTATTATTTATGGGATTAAATTCCACAACTGTGTCTCCCTTTAAAGTCAAAATTTAAATTATAAATAAAAAATTATATTTAAAGGATATGATTCAGACTATAAAGAAAAATAAAAAGGCTAATAATGAATTAATATAATTTAGATCAAATTAGTTTAATGTTATAATTATTTTATTATTACATTTCCTTTCGCAAGATTTTCTATAATGAATATAAATTTAATTTAAATAAGAAGAATATGAAAATTAAATTAAAAAATGTATACAGTTAATTCCTTAATTAGGTTAATCAATTATTCTAATAATATTCAATATTTAGTTATATAATAGGTCAATAGTGCTTTGTACTACATTAAATCTTATCGTGGGTAGGTAGAGGGATACTGTTGTTAATCACAATAAGAGCAAGTCGATGTAGTTTAATCAAATGGTAAAATGCTGAAGAACCAAAACCCCAAAACTCTTTCAGTAGTTTGATTAAATTTTTTATTGATAAATGGGTGAAATTAACGCATACTTTATTAGGGTTTTAATAGGGTTTTGGGGTTTATAGTTTAAATATCGATCATAAATGTTTCAAATTTAAAAATTAAATAAATCCAGAAATTAACGTAATATATTTATGATAATCATAATTAAACTAAAAATGGAAATTAAAGTAATTACAGAATAGAACCTCTCTGATTACATGAGCTTTGTGATAATAAAATATAAGTAAGCACAATATATTTTGCTTATATTTTCATCTTATATCAATATTTTGACAATTAACAGTCTTTAGAATTTAAATTTCCATAAATTTTCAAAGATTATAATTTTTAGATGTGGAGTGTGCGATATTCAAATTTGAATAAGCATACATTGAAAAATGAAAAATAATATTGACTCATCTTCATTGTCGATAAATAATACGAAAACACATCTTTGTCAAATAGCAATCGACTTAGAAAATATATATAAATTATAAAAAATAAAATGAGTATTAAATTATGAGTTATTCATACTGTCATAGAATTTAAGAAATCCTCACATTTATACATTTTATTCTCTAATACATTTAAATTGATTTACATAATTAAAAATGATGCCAGTTTTTGTAAATAAAATTTCTATAAATTCCCAATGTTTCGTATTTTATCAATATTAGAAATTTAAGTGAGTATATGCGAGATTTGGGGTAAGTTTATGATAGTGAGTATAAAGATATATTATTTAAGTTGCGTTATGGATATGATGATTGTAGTGAGTGATCAACTCAAACCTATTCTAAACTGGACGTCTATAGAAAGACTGCTTCATAAATCACCAGCAACTGTTAGGTCTCACTGTCTATTAGCATTGTATCTAAAAGATGATATCTTAATTCTAAGACAAAGAGACCCTTAAAATTTTAGCAGCATCATATCGATTATGTTATTAATAATAATACTCTTAAATACTGGGTTCTTTTCTCTCTGGCCTAGAGAGCTGTGATGTTTCATCCCGAATTTTCAAAGCTTCATATCTCTACTTAATCCATAGCTACCATATATAAAAAGAATGGAATATCTTACAAGATAGTCAATCGCATCAAAAGAGTGATTGGCTTTAATTTTCCATTTTATAAGGATAATTTAAATTATTTATTTGATTAAATGCGGAGGTATTAAGAGCATAATATAAAGTTCATACACGCTGATGAGGCAGTATTCACCTTTAATACTTTCATATCAAGGTCTAGGTACAAGAGGTTTAGTAATATAGAAGTTAATGACTAAAAGGTTAAGGTTTAAACTCATGCTATTCTTGGAGGAATCAGTGAGGATAATTGGTTAGAGAAGTTTGTTTACCACCCTCGCTCAATAAAGACTAAGTATTGCTAAAATAGATTAAAATAGGAAATTGTAGAAATTAATCAAAATACATTTATTAATAATTAATTTTAACCAACTTTACATTTCGTTTGTATTTTAACACTTATAGCTGTATATTGTCAATTTGATCAAATTTCAACAAGAATCATTGATTTTAAAGCAGGATCTTCGAATTTTTCAACTGATTTACTAGTTTAGTTCCCAATAGTCATTTTTACTGTCCAACTTTGAAATGATTGGAAATCATAGACATCTATGCCTAAATTCTCGTAATCGAGAGTGGAATCACCATAAATGGTCAATAACTCGTTGCTTGATGAGTGTTTCGTCAAATTTGAGACCCTATCGTATTCTCCATGTTTTAAAACTCCCAGCTCAGCAACTTTCAAGTCCTGCTCGACTGTTTGAGCACCAAATTCAGCAGCATTAGTGAAGGAGGAGCCAAAATGGCCATTTGAATGAGCGAAAATGAGAGAGGTTTTTGGATTTCTGGTTTGATTAGTTAAAATTAAAACTTAAAAGTGTGATATGTAATAAGGGGGCTTTTAATCAATAAATTTGAGGATTCAAGTGCTGTCTATGGTTGTATTGGTCAGTTCTATTGCTCCAGCTCCTCAACTCATCATCATTCAGCTCAACTTCACACAAATCCATGCTTGATGGTGCTGCACCACTGCTTCACACTGAAAGCCCAAAGCTTGTTGACATCTGTCTTGGTCATTGCCTTCAGAATCTGCGAAAGCCTCTTCACCAGGTGGATCCTATGAAAAGTTAGGCCCAAAATACTTACTTGCTGTCTGCTTGCTCCTAGCGGAGGTGCCTCTTGATGTATGAGAACAACTGCTCGATGGGGTTAAGCCAGGGTGAGTACTCTGCATTGAAGAGGACAGTGACCTTGAAATTCCTAGCAGTCTCCAGCACCTCTGAATACTTGTGTATGACTGCATTGTCCATGAGCAGCACGATCTTCTTCTGGGCGAGATCCTTGTCTGTGCGCAGCTGGCGCAGGGTATGATAGAGGAAGTTCTCAAATAGCACAGCATCGAAAGCCCCCTCAATGATTTGGCTGGAGACCAGCTAATCCTTAGTGATTGCTGCTATGAAACTCATCGAGAACTGCTGCTTCTTAGTTTTTTCCTTGGTTATAGACAGATTTCTAGCCATAATGCCATAAGTCCCCAACCTCTAGCTGACTTGCTGTCTGACAAATGCAATGGGAGTATAATGTAATGATGGTTATGCATCGATGTTACCAGAATCTGCTATGGGTGCTTAGTCGTTTCTCTAGTTGGGTATACTTAGCTTGGTATAAACTAAAGTAGTATAAAACCATGAAGCTATAGCTTACCTTCCTATTCCTTCACTGTGACTATACTGCTGCTCTCTGCCCTGCTTGACAGCTGCAAGCGTCTAGGTGTAATACCTATCTAGTTTTCATGGGCTGTTACATTGATCATCTCACTACCCTTACGCTTACTTGATTGCAGCTTGAGGTTGGCTAGGTTCTGAACTAATGGAGTAAGAGTGGAAGCCAATTTCAGAGGGGTTTATGGTTGACTTACAGGCTTCTTGGAAGAGCTCTATATTCTAAACGCGTTGAAGTGCTTCTGCAGGGATGTGTATTAAGCACTGCCCTCTGGGGCTTCCAAGATAGGTGACAGCTGAGTATTCCTATATTTATCGCTGCACTTGACATGGGTGGCAGCAATGCTCTGCTCCCTACTATCAAAGGTATGCTATGCTTAGGTTGAAGATTTCCTCCATAACTTAGGAAATATCGATTTCGAGTTTGGCCTTGGAATCTTCGACGGAACAATTCCAGATCCAGACATTATTCGTTCAGTATTTCTAACATGGCCTTCTTAACTTGGATAAAATCCTTCCCCATCTAGACTACCCATTCTTGATCTGCTGACGACGCTGTACTCAATCAGTTAAGCAAAGATAGCAATACTTACCTACTGGTTCCCGGAGTTGCTTGGAGTCTCAGATTTTCAGGTTTCAGGTTATTTTCATCTCGAGTTGCAACTGGACTTTACAAAATGGCAATGTTTGATCCATTCATTTGATCCTGCTACTTAACCCCAGTGATATTCGACATACCTGGTTCTCTGTTGGGGTAGCCAGACACCATTTCACCATACTCAAAGACGTCGTCGGTGACGAGGACCTCGGTCTTACCAATTGCAGGTGTCAGGGAGGAGTCGATTACACGATTTTCCTAGTGAAGAGAAGCTGAATTGAAACTCCATTATTTTGTAGGCGTGTAATCGCTTCTGAAGTTTGATTCATCAACTGATATAATTACAGCATCTTCCAGGAATAGCTGAGCAAGCAGTCTTGACACCCAAAGCCTCTTATCGTTGAATGATGGATCCCTATACTTAGCGTTGGCGTTCTGGGCTTTGCCATATCTCAAATGGAAACTTTCCTTTAGTACTTTCAAGAGAGTAGCAACGCAAGGCACTGCGAGGTTCTTAAATTCCTATTCTTTACACTGCATTTCAAGCAGGTTATGATGAAGGCGCCAGCCAGTGATCTTGTAGATGCCCTGCTGTTAGATTACTGTCGCAATAGCCTTCAGCAACAACGGGTTGCTCCTGGTATTCTTCCTCCCATTCTTCAGCTTTGGCTTTGGATTAAGCACTCTGTGCTCCACCTCCAACTTGAACTTTTCAATTGCTTTGTAAACAAATCGTCGATCCACACCCATCTAAAGAGCAATGTCCTTGGGCTTCATGCCTTCCACCTTGTAATGTTGTACTACAGAGATCTTTTTCAATGCCAGCTTCGCATCTCTGCGTTTAAGGTATGGATTCTTTGATGATCCGTTCATTACATGATAGTTTGAATGATTTCGATTGAGAAAATCGATACTCCCATCCTGCTCTCTCATGAAGTCTTGAAGACCCTGCCAAAGCTCATCACGATACTTGATCTGCAGGTTCTTGGGCATTACATTAGGGTTTCCTTATGTTGAAGACTATGATGGTTTTCTAATCATTCGAAGGAACTGTTCGAGGCCATAACATAGCTGGTCGTCAGTTGCCAAACTCTCAATATCGACTAAGGATGATACTGCCCATTTAACATTCTCCAAGGGCAGTCTGATGATTTGCCCACCCAGTATGCCCATCGTTGATGGTGGCACCTACCCATTGTTGAGGAGAGTACCGAGGTGTAAGTGAGCTTCGCTGGTTTAGGGTTCGAGGGGAAGTTAGTGCCTAGCACGACTGATGTCCACTTTAGTATAGTCTTTTACTAGGGCTTCAACGTACTTTGCTTGAACTCCTCAAGTTGCTGATTGCATAAAAATCCATAGTTCAGTATTGAATGCGAAGAAAAGCTCTACTAAGAGTGTGAAATTAATTGACTATTGATCACTACCTGTATACTGTGAAAGTGATTCCATGTACAGGAGGGGTTTCGGGGTTTTTATATAAATTAAAATATAAACTTATATACTAGTTATTAAAAATCAGTAGTATTAATATAGCTATGATATATAAGCGATTAATTATTTAACAAACTGAACTTAAATTTCAATATTTTACACCTATTGCTGGGTAGATGCCGCAACCCATCATCATTGCTGCTGGCCATTGACGATTTTAGCCATGATTG